>CM056052.1:430046992-430079492 GCA_029574335.1 Rana kukunoris
TTCTAACTGAAATCTGCCTTGTGTATGGCCAGTAGGGGAGTCAGACTACACCAAACATTTCCCAGCTGTGTTCAGAAGTTGTATGGAGTGAAAAACAAAATTAAAAACAAATTTCAGAACATTCCACGCAGCTTGCGACTTTCCTCCAAATTTCCTATAAATATTAGCATTTCAAATATATTTTAATCGCAATCAGAGATTTCCATGAACACTTTGGAAGCTTGATCTTAACTGATCCCCCATGAAATATTCATGCAGCCTGAGAACCCCCAGAAGAATGTGTACCTCCAGCCTGGGAAACATGTCAATATTAAACGTAGATCTGCCTAAATGACAGCAGACGTGCCACTTTCATAATAAGGATTATTTTTTGTTTCCATTATTAAATAAATAAATACAATTCTAAGCTTTCCCAGCCTCTTCTGCCATTCACAAGCCCGTGCACGCAGTGACTATGCAGGCTCTCAGGTTCTAGCGCTGATGCCCTTAGGGACTTTCAAGTTTCAACCTAAAAGTTTTCCTGAACTAAAGCTTTTAATGTGAGATGATCGCTCAAACTGTACCATCTGATCGCTCAGCCAAAGTTTCCAAAAAGTTTGGAAAGTTTTTAAAAGTAGAGGATGACCTGAGACTTGTAGTTCCCCCCACTCCAGCTGTCATGTAGGAACTTACATTGTTGCTGTCCGGATCTATTCCACCATCTGGAGGCTGGTGGGCAGCATGTCGGTGGTAGGTAATAGGGGACCCTTTCAGGCGATCTCCCCCCACACTATGGAGAGCTGTGTGTCTGCAGATCGTCTGTAGTCCCGAGTCGGTGTGCAGCTCAGTCTCACATTACAGCATTTGGGATCGCAAAATCCGAATCTTCTGGTGTCTTCCCCCTCCAAAGGCGATGAATGGAAAAGGAGAATTCCAGGCTTCTTATCTCTATCCAGCTCCCCCCAAAATAAAGTCCATAGATTAAGCAGAGTCCTAAATAAAAGGAGGGCTGTCAGAGGCAAAAGTCTGTTGTGCAGTCCTTGCTGGGACTGGTTGGCAGTCCTCCTTTGTCAGCTCTCTATCTCCTTCTTGAGCTCTCTGTGGCTCATTGTGTAGTAGAAGACGAGTCGGGTGATCAGGTTCTTCCTCCTTTATCTATGATCGCTCACAGGCTGTCCACACTTTGTAATATCATGCTGAGTCCTAGGACTGTACAAGACAGGTGGAGGGAGCTGTACACTGCACTCAGCTCACAGCCTCTTACTCATCAACCTCCCTTGTAAAGGACTGAGGACAGAACTGCTGAGAACTACTCCACCCCATGGCTGAGCATAGTCATCATCCACCACTGACTGGGGGGGCAATGCCCACTGCACCCTCCCCTCACTTCTCTCTCACCACTGTGGGTCTGCTCTTACATTCACTTTGTACAATCCTCATACTATGGCTTAGAAATGTATGTTCAAGAATGTATTATTGAAGTAATACCATATTCTGTTTTTTTTTTTTTTTTTAAATCAAAGATGTTTATTGAAATGAACCAAAAAGAAATTCACAGCTCACATTTAGAACACCAAATCATTCCAACAGGTGACAGTTCAAAAAATACAATTAAACAGTTTATATTCTGGTTAAAAAAAAAAAAAAGAAGGAATAAAAAGTAAATACAGAATACTTTATTAGGCTCCATTCACATCTGAGCGACAAAACGCCGGACGCCCGTCGCGCTTGTCGCTCGAGATGTGAAATAACATTGCGGTCTATGGAGACTGTTCACATCTCCACGCCTGTCGCCTGAAAAAAAGTCCCGGACCCTTTTTTTCAGGCGACATTGGCGTTCGCTCATAGACCGCAATGTTAAAGAAAAAGAAAAAAAAAGTTTCATCTACAGGCGGCAAGATAAGCCGCGTACGCGGCGTATCTTGTCGCCTAGGTGTGAATGCAGCCTTAATCCCAAAGGGAAATTGTTATTACACAGACACAAAAAATGCAAAAACACAACAAAATTACCAATAACAGCCGTTAACAACAAATAAACAACAATTAAAACTACACTACATACAATTTAAAATACAACATAGAATAAATAACACAGATTCAAATAAAAGGCAATTAAACTACCAAATACAAAGAATATACCACTTTCTCTAACATCACCCCAAATAATAACCAATACAATACCAACATACTATTAAAACAACATCATAAATCTTCACCTTCAGCCCTCACAGAAAATAATTATGTATCTTGATCGCCACAGACAAAAATGTTCAAGTACCTACAGGCATACCCCGCTTTAAGTACACTCACTTTACATACACTCGCGATTAAGGACATACCCGTGAGTGTATGTAAAGTGCCTTACAAGTACTGTACAGACATTTTGCAGCCACAGTAGAAGGAGCTGAAGCTCAGAGAGCATAGCCCGCCCTGTTCCAGTGTGCTCCTGACACCCCCACTACAGCCCCTGAGACCTCAATTACAGCTTCTGACACCCCCACTACAGCCCCTGACCCCCCCCCCCCCACTACACCCTAGAAGTAAAAAAAGGTATTGTTTCACTTTAAGTACATTTTCATTTTACATACATGCTCTGGTCCCATTGTGTACTTAAAAGTGGGGTATGCCTGTATTCTTGAAGCAGTATTAAACCAAATCAGATATTTATTATTATAATAATAATATTAATAATAATAATAATAATAATAATAACGTTTTTTTTTATATATAGCGTTTTGAGGCTGGGTTAGACATCACATGTGATTCACATTGCACTACTGTGCAGATCGCATGCGGTGTCTGTGCGATGCAAAATTAGCCTTACAGATTGTATGGCTGAATTTGCATAGCATTCGCACCTAAATGGTGCAGGATCCTTTTTTTGGTCCGCGCTGGAATCGGATCACATGGGTGTTCACAGATTGTATGGCTGAATTTGCATCACATTCGCACCAAAATGGTGCAGGATCCTTTTTTTTTTTTTATCCGCGCTGGAATCGGATCGCATAGATGTGAACACCCATGCAATCTGATTCAAGCACGGACCAAAAAAAGGATCCTGCACCATTTAGGTGCGAATGTGATGCAAATTCAGCCATACAATCTGTGAACACCCATGTGATCCGATTCCAGCGCGGACCAAAAAAAGGATCCTGCACCATTTAGGTGCGAATGCTATGCAAATTCAGCCATACAATCTGTAAGGCTGAATTTGCATCGCACAGACATTACATGCGATCTTCACAGCAGTGCGATGTGAATCACAAGCAATGTCTAACATCGCACCGTGTGTACCCAACCTTAAAGACGCTATATTACAAAAAAGTTTATTATTATAATTAATATTATTAATATTATTATTATTATTATTATTATTATTATAATAACTGTCTGCTTTTGGGTTTAATACTGCTTTAAGAATAGGTACTTGAACATTTTTACCTGTGGCGATCAAGATATATAATTATTTTCTGTGAGGGCTGGAGGTTAGGATTTAATTCTGATTTATGATCAGGATTTTATGCCGACTTATTAACTCTTCTCCCATGCAGCCAGCAAGTTGAGAAACGGGGTGAGGGGCTGAAAATTACTTCTCACCAGATGGGGCCTCTAGCAATTTGGGGGCAGGCCCGGACTGGCCATAGGGCATAGGGCATATCGAGGCAGCCCGCAGGCCGCAGGTCACATCTCTGTAATGTAAGGGGGGTCTGTATGGGCTGTATTGTAGAGGGGGGCTGTAATGTAGGGGGTCTGTATTGTAGAGGGGGTCTGTAATGTAGGGGGGGTCTGTACTGTAGAGAGATCTGTACTGTAGGGAGGGGGTCTGTACTGTAGGGAGGAGGTCTGCACTGTAGGGAGGGGGTCTGTACTGTAGGGAGTCGGTCTGTGTAACATGCAGGGGGTCCAGAACTGTTAGGGGGTGTCTGTGTAACAAACTGTTGGAGGATGTAAAGGGGTCCAGAGGTGCGGTGCTATGTAATGTAAAGTGGTCCAGAGGTGCAAGGTGCTGTGTAATGTAAAGGGGTCCAGAGGTGCAGGGTGCTGTGTTTTGTAAAAGAGTCCAGAGGTGCAAGGTGCTGTGTAATGTAAAGGGGTCCAGAGGTGCAGGGTGCTCTCTAATGTAAAAGGGTCCAGAGCTGCGGTGCTATGTAATGTAAAGGGGTCCAGGGTGCTGCGTAATGTAAGGGGGTCCAGAGGTGCAAGGTGCTGTGTAATGTAAAGGGGTCCAGAGGTGCAGGGTGCTGTGTAATGTAAAGGGGTCCAGAGGTGCAGGGTGCTGTGTAATGTAAAGGGGTCCAGAGGTGCAGGTTGCTGTGTAATGTAAAAGGGTCCAGAGCTGCAGTGCTATGTAATGTAAAGAGGTCCAGAGGTGCTGTGTAATTTAAAGGGTCCAGAGGTGCAGGGTGCTGTGTAATGTAAAGGGGTCCAGAGATACAAGGTGCTGGAACCCCACATCCCATCATTAACCGCCCCCCCCCCCCCCAGGCTGCTCAGTCTAAAATGCCCAGGCCTATTTATTGTCCCAGCCCGGGCCTGTTTGGGGGGGCCTTCCACAGCTATGTGGAGCCCTAAGCGGCTTGCATAGTGAGCCTATAGGACGGATCAGCCCTGGGGACACATACAGAAGACCAGAATTTGAGGAGCGGAGGTTATGGGGGGGAGTAAGTTTATAAAAGTTCAGAGAGATAATGGGATGCCAAGCCATGAAGAGCCTTATAGGTGAGCAAGAGGATGTTAATGTCTATGCGAAACGTGACAGGTAGCCAGTGCAAGGACTCAAGGATAGGGGTAATATGATCACTTGTACCAGACCTAGTAAGGATTCTGGCTGCAGAATTTTGTACATATTGTAGTCGATTAACCACTTAAGGACCGCCGTACGACGATATACGTTGACATATGGCACGGCTGGACACAAGGGCATACATGTACATCCCTTTTGAGAACCCAGCTGGCATGCTCACGACCCTGTCCGAAGCTCCGTGACCGCGCCCGCGGGACCCGATCGCCGCCGGTGTCCCGCGATCGGGTCACAGGAGCTGAAGAACAGGGAGAGGAGTGTAAACAAACCTTCCCAGTTCTTCTCTGTGGCCTGTCATAGGAAACGACGATCAGTGACATCACACATCCAGCCACGCCCCCCTACAGTAAGAAACTGGACCATGGACCATCACCAGCAGGCGGGGACAGCAGGCACAGGAGCTCCACACAAGGTCATAAAAGCAAGGAACAGCAATATAGTGTAATCCTGTTTATTAATCCAAAGTAGCCCATACACTGAAAGCACCCTTGAACCTACCTACGTACATCAAATCACAGTAACATGAGCATAAAAGTGACCCCAGAAAGTGCTATCACCAGATCCAGACATCCATGGAGAGCAGGAGAATCCTTGCAGACACCGTAGTAGCTTCCTATTTTGGAGAGCAGAGTGGGTGAAGCGCACACGTCACTTCCGAGTTAGCGGGGATGTCGTTGGTCCCGCTCTGACGCGGTGTTTCGTCTAACGACTTAAACAGATCGCGCTTGCGACTCAGTCCTGAGCTCCGTGACCACGCCCGCAGGACCCGTTCGCCACCAGTGTCCCACGATTGGGTCACAGAGCTGGAGAACGGGGAGAGGTAACTGTAAACAAACCTTCTCCGTTCTTCCTAGTGCGAAACAGACGATCAGTGACATGTCACGCCAAGCCACGCCCCCACACAGTAAGAATCACTTCCTATGGAACACTTAACCCCTTAGCGCCCCCTAGTGGTTAACCCCTTCACTGCCATTGTCATTTTCACAGTAACAGTGCATTTGTATAGCACTTTTCGCTGTCAAAATGACAATGGTCCAAAAAATGTGTCAAAAGTGTCCGATGTGTCCGCCATAATGTCGCAGTCAGGAAAAAAATTGCTGATCGCCGCCATTAGTAGTTAAAATTATTAATAAAAATGCCAAAAAACTATCACCTATTTTGCGCAAATCAATCGATAAACGTTTATTGCGATTTTTCTTACCAAAAATATGTAGAAGAATACATATTGCCCTAAACTGAGGGAAAAAAAAATATTTTATATCTTTTTTGGGGACATTTATTATAGCAAAAAGTAAAAAATATTGTTTTTTTTTTTCAAAATTGACGCTCTATTTTTGTTTATAGCGCAAAAAATAAAAACCGCAGAGGTGATCAAATACCACCAAAAGAAAGCTCTATTTGTGGTAAAAAAAAGGACGCCAATTTTGTTTGGGAGCCACATCGCAGGACCGTGCAATTGTCAGTTAAGGCGACACAGTACCGAATCGTAAAAAGGGGCCTTTACCTGCATAATGGTCCGGGTCTTAAGCGGTTAATAGTGGATTTAGATACACCAGCAAGCATAGGTGTGTGCAGCCTATTGCATTAGGGTGTGCACCTCAAAGCTCCAACACAAATACGTTTGTGACATATTAACCAACCTCTTCCCCGCTCGTCATCCTGAAACAATGGGGGGGGGGGCACACAGGACCTGCGCAGCAGAAAGAAGATGAACTGGGACAAGAGGGGTGGCATTTATTGGTACCGATCCCCTGTATTTTCCTCCTGTAGCAGCTGAATGTCTGCGAGAGGGAGAGGAGGAGAAACCTACTTTCAGCTGCTGCAGAAAAAAAATATATAGTTTGGTTCCACTAATTTATACACCCCCTCCCCCCCCCCCCCCCCCCCCCGCCGCCACCTATCCTGTCCAGGTTCTGGAGGTTGGCAAATAATGATTGTGGTTTACCTGTCACCTGCCCACGATTGACGAGTTGTCAACTCCAGGATTAGGGTGTGCCCAGGCACACCTGGCACACCCCTTACGCACGCCTATGCCAGCGAGTAGAGCATTGCAGTAGTCAAGTCGGGAGAACACAATGGATCAGCTTTTCAGCTACAGTGTATGATAGCATAGGACGCAGCCCGGCAATGTGTTTCAAGTGGAAAAAAAGATGTTCTGACAGCTTACCAATTCTTACATGGCTGCATTCATTTTCTTTTTTAGGCTTTCTCTCCATTATTTTTACCTGCCAGTAAGTCTGTTGTCTATTAAGAGAACAAGTCCTGCAAATATAGCTGTCATGGTTCTGAGACAAACTATGTGCCATTGACAGAGGTGCTTACAATGATCAGCTTTTATTTATATATGTAAAACCTTTATCCCAAAAAAGAAAAAACATTTGCTGTACCTGTTTATGAAGTGTAAGCTGGAGTTTGGCTTCAGTTTATTAGTGTATCTAAATCTGCTAGCACATCTAACGCCCCCCTCCCCCCCCCCCGGACTGACAATGCTGCCTTCTGCTGTGCCCCCTGTGCTCCTTCATTCAGAATTCAGAGTGTGGGCACTCTAATATAGGAGGTGTTTTACTGGCCAGATCAACAGGTGAAAACAGCGGGAATAAGTCTAAAAAATAAAACTAATGCAGCCATTGCATCTAATCAGGGCAGACCGTCCATTAAGGGTGCATTAAGGGTAGCGTCTCCCCTATATATCACCGCCACTCCCCATATCCAAGACTCTGGCCCCTTTCAGGATGCCGGGCCCATGATTTCAATGGTGGCTGTTTTTTTGAAGCACCAATTAGAGTCAGAGGCTTTAATAGGCTTCAAAATAGGGTGGGCTCGGGGTGCTGAGAATGCGCTCGGCATGTGTGAGAATAGCGAATGAATATTCCCTCACTGAATCGCCTCTTCACCAATCAGGAAGCACAAGTCTGATGCCGCGTACACACGGTCGTTTTTTGCGATGAAAAAAAACGTTGTTTTTTAAAACGTCATTTAAATTGACTGTGTGTGGGCAAAACGTTGTTTTTTGTCTTAAAAAAAACGACCAAAAAAAAATTCCAACATGCTTGAATTTTTTGTGTCGTTTTTCAAAACGTCGTTTTTTGCTTCACAAAATGTCACCGTGTGTAGCAAAAACGTTGTTTAAAACGACGTTTTTCAACCTGCGCATGCCCAGAAGCTAGTAATGAAGCGAGCTTCAATGGAAAAGAGTGGTGAACGTAACCTCGCTTTTTGTGAAAAAAAACGATGGTGTGTAGGCAACATCGTCTTTGAAAAGTGACGTTTCAAAAACGTCGTTTTTTACTTCACAGAAAACGTCGTTTTTTTTTCATCACAAAAAATGATCGTGTGTATGCGGAATGAGACCCGTTTCCCAATTGGCTGCTAGTAATGCCCACAGAGGAGAGCCAGGGAAGCCAACAGTGATTGCCCACCATGGATGGGGCAGGTGCACTAAAAAAAAAAAATAACCCCAGCTGCTTCTGCATCTAATGATTGGTAAGCTGCAATATATAATATTTTTGGTTTTGGTTTTAAAACAGCTTTACTTGTCACATTCAAGGCATGCTGTAAATTATAACTGTTACAGTTACTAGTGTGCTTATGCTATCTCTCAACCAAATGGTCAATGGCTGGTGTCATAACTGATCACATTTGCAGCACCATGCAACTGCTGATCAAACAGGCCCTATGATGACAACTTCCTTTGCTGTAAAGCAGTGGTCTCCAAACTGTGGCCCGGGGGCCGGATGCGGCCCTTTGCTTGCATTTATCCGGCCCTTGGGGAACTGTTCCCTCCACTGACTCCAACAATGGTACACAGTTACTCATAATGACACCAACAATTGGACTCAATGACACCAAATATGGGGCACAATTCCACCCAATGACATCAACAATGGGGCCCAATGACAGGGCACAATTTCTCCCAATAACATCATCAATGGGCCTCAATGACTGGGCCCAATTCCTACCAAAAAGAGGGCACAATTCCTCCCAATGACATCAACAATGAGGCCTAATGATGGGGCACAATTCCTACCAAAGACACCAAAGATGGGGCACAATTCCTACCAATGACATACACAATGGGGCCCAATGACAGAACACAATTCCTACCAAAGAGACCAAAGATTGGGGCATAATTCCTCCCAATGACACAAGTGATGGGGCACAATTCCTCTCACTGATACTGAAGATGGGGCACAGTTTGCTCCGACTGATGCTGGGACCTTTTTCTACTCCCGGTGACAACAGTCTGGCCCCCCTAAAGCCTGATGTACAGTAAAGTGGCCCTTTGCTTAGAAAGTTTGAAGACCCCTGCTGTAAAGGATAAGAGGGTCTAAAGTGGATGTAAACCCGATTCATGAAATTTGAGCTGGGCACATATATCTGCAGGGTTTTGGTATCTCTTTTCAATGAGCTAAGTCTTATAGATCTCTTCTGAACGGTTCCTCTGTTATCAGCCTGAGAATTCCTAAAATATTTTTCGACTTTTTAGACAAAGGCATACTTGCCAACAGTCCCGATTATTTTCCCAGGATTTTGCCTTTGTCCCGGGAAAATCGGGAATGTTTTTGGCAAAAAACGGCTGCGGGCTACACAAAGATGGCCACCGCCATTGCCACGAGTATTGTTTCCCCTTGTGTCCAGTGGAGAGGAGAGGGCAGCCAATCGGCTTCTCTCTTCAGTGGCTGCAGGGATTGGAGACCCCTCCCCTGTCCACTGAACACAACAGGAAGCTGCCGCCAACCCTCCGTCCTGCACTGGAGCAATGCAACAAATCCTCTGCCGTGAAAATAACAGGGCACTCAGATATCTTCTGACATGGCTCACTAAGCCCCTCGGTTCCAAAGCATGGTTCATCTCTGACACCAGCGGCAGTCGCTAGCAGGTGCAACAGATCGGCCCCAAGCTAGAAAGCATGAGGTACCGTCTGCTGCCTTCAGATGCATGTCTCCAGTCCCTCCAGCCTGTCTCACTCACACACACTGCAGAACAAAGCTGTCTCCTCCCCCTCTTCCTTCTCCTTCAACTCTGTATAGTGTGCAGCCTGAATCTTTTGTCAAATGAGGTTGCTAAAATTGAGTAGCAGAGAGCAGCTCCTATTACAAAACAGCCCTGAGAGTCTCTGACTATGATGAGAGGGGGTGTGTGCCTTTCCTCCAATCAGCAATGTTAGCTATCTTGGCTGTATGCCCAGACATCACACTCTGTGTTAACCAGGAAGAAAAAATCTCCTAACAAAATCTGAAGACAGCAAATATACATATAAAACCAATGTAGGGAGGTTTGGTTAATCTCTGTGTATCATCTGAGGCAGTTCACTTCACTGGGTGTATGGAGGGTTTACATCCTTTTCAATGTCACTTTAAGGGCTCTATCACACAGGCAGACTCTGCCAGCGAATCCGCCTGCTCAGTGTGGGATCTGTTCGCTTATCCCAGCCAAGCAGATGGATGACAGTACTGGTTATACAGAATGGACATGGACACAGCCTGCTTTCCTCTATGGCCATTTCCTTGTAAACGGTCACTCAATCCAATTCACCAGATGGAATGCAAACTGATCTCCCCTCTTCTTGTGGGTGGGGGGGCTTCTAGATTTCCGATAAGTACCCCCACTCACAAAAGTGAGTACACCCCTAAGTAAAATTTACAAATTGGGCCCCAATAAGCCAACTGATCACAGACAGGGGGGCTGGTGAGTGAAACACAGTCGGGAGGATTGGGGAGGCATGCCTGAAAGAACTGGGAGTTTGCAGTTTGAGATGGGTGCAGAACCAGAAGAGTGGACTATGGGAAGGGCAATGGAGAGAGTTTGTTGCAGCCAGGCTTGCTGGCAGGGCTTGAAGAGAGCTTTGTGGGATCAGTAGATGGATAGAAGACAGTTAGCACCTGAACTACTGTATTTCTATGCCATAGGGGTCCAGGGCCCCTGCGTGCAAAAGGTAATACACTGAGGTCTGGTTAGTGCCAGGCCTAACCATGCGGTGCTAGATAGTCCAGAGGAGTAATGGCCTGCAGCAAGTGAAGTGCTGGAGGAGTGAAAGGAAAGAGGTCTTAACCACTTCAGACCCGGACCAAAATGCAGGTAAAGGACCTTGCCCCTTTTTGCGATTCGGCACTACGTCGTTTTAACTGACAATTGCGCAGTTGGGCGACATGGCTCCCAAACAAAATTGGCGTCCTTTTTTCCCCACAAATAGAGCTTTCTTTTGGTGGTATTTGATCACCTCTGCGGTTTTTATTTTTTGCGCTATAAACAAAAATAGAGCGACAATTTTGAAAAAAATGCAATATTTTTTTACTTTTTGCTATAATAAATATCCCCCAAAAATATATAAAAAAATTTTTTTTTTCCTCAGTTTAGGCCGATACGTATTCTTCTACCTATTTTTGGTAAAAAAAAATCGCAATAAGCGGTTATCGGTTGGTTTTCCCAAAATGTATAGCGTTTACAAAATAAGGGATAGTTTTATTGCATTTTTATAAAAAAAATTTTTTTTTACTACTAATGGCGGCGATCACCGATTTTTTTTGTGACTGCGACATTATGGCGGACACTTCGGACAATTTTGACACATTTTTGGGACAATTGTAATTTTCACAGCAAAAAATGCATTTAAATTGCATTGTTTACTGTGAAAATGACAGTTGCAGTTTGGAAGTTAACCACAGGTGGCGCTGTAGGGGTTATGTGTTCCCTGTGTGTGTTTACAACTGTAGGGGGTGTGGCTGTAGGTGTGACGTCATCGATCACGTCCCCCTATAACAGGGATGACGCGATCAATGCTCTGGCCACATTCTTCAGCTCCGGGGACCGCCAGTCCCGCGGTCCCGGTCACGGAGCTTCGGACCGGGTCACGGGAGCGCGCCACGGGCGTGTGCCTGTGACCCACAGCTGGGTACTATTTACTGACGTAAATATACGTGGATGTGCCCAGCCGTGCCATTCTGCCGGCGTATATGTGCAGGAGGCGGTCCTTAAGCAGTTAAGCAAGAGTCGTGCTGGAGAAAAGACTGGGGTGTATATACAGGAGTAGCCCCAAGCGAGTTGCACTGAATTTATCATGGGCATCCCATAATTTACCATTCCCATCCAAGTTCAAACCCATCAAAAAAACAAAAACAAAGCTTATGGATTGGTTTGTGCCTCTGACGCCACATACACACGATCATTTTTCGGGTTGTAAAAAACAAACGTTTTTTAAGGGTCTAGAAAAAATGATGTTTTTTTCAGCCCGATCATTAAAACGGCCTTGCCTACACACGATCGTAAAAAAAAATGCTCTAGCAAAGCGCGGTGATGTACAACGCGTATGACAGCACTATAAAGGGGAAGTTCCATTGGGATGACGTCACCCTTTGGGCTGCTTTTGCTGATTTTGTGTTAGTAAAAGACGATTTACGCTTTTCTGTCTGTTACAGCGTGATGAATGTGCTTACTCCATTACGAACGGTAGTTTTACCAGCTCCCGTCTCATAACTTGCTTCTGAGAATGCGCGGATTTTTCATGTCGTTAAAGCCCACACGTGATCATTTTTTACAACCCGAAAGACATCGTTAAAAAATAGAGCATGTTCGAATTTTTTCTTGCCCGTTTTTTAGAACCCGAAAAATGCTCTGAAGCCCACACACCATAGTTTTTAATGACATACAAAAAAAAACTGAATTTTTTACAACCCGAAAAATGATCGTGTGTACGCAGCATGAATGCCTGAGAGATGGATGCCAGGCTGAAGATTTGTGTGCCTGGCTTTGCAGGGTGAAAGGCGGACCACAACCACCTGCAGCCCCTACGGGAGTACTGCTAGATATGTAACATGCTGTTAAATCAGCTATATGAATGAATTGAAAGAATACAACAATGGGCCAGATTCACGAACAGTTAGGCTGGCGGATCGAGTGATCCGCCAGCCTAACTGTGACTTTGAGCCGGCGTTTCTGTTTTCTGTAACCAGAAAACAAGAAACGCCGGGTTGAAGTTCCGATGCGAGCAGCGTAACTGAGTTTCGCCATCGCATCGTTACTTCAACTTAAAAATGGCGCCGGGGGCGTTCCCGCCGATTTACGCTCAAAAAATATGTTAATGAGCGGAAATCGGCAATTCACGATCGAATTCCGGCGCGACGCAATGACGATACTGGCGTTTCCGGACGGGATACGCGGCGCATAGATATACCTACATGGGGTTGGAGTATCCTATGTTAGGTATAGGCGTCGTCATCGCGTCGGGAAAAAAAAAAAAAAACGTCGCTTGCGTAAAACGGTCATGAATGGGAATGTGACGTCATTGACGTTCATTCACAGATTTTGGAGCATGCGCACGGGGATGTTTTGAGTACTCGACGCATGCGCAGTACGTTGGCGGCGAGATCGCGCTTAGTTAGCATACTACACGCCCCGTACCCGCCCAATTTGAATTCCGCCGGCTCATTTGCGATGCGCTGCCGCAACTTTAGGAGCAAGTGCTTCGTGAATGACAGCACTTGCTCCTAAAATTTCTGCAGCGCAACGCAAATGAGAAGCGTTACTCCAGAGCAAAGATGCTCCCATCTACCTGAATCTGGCCCAATGTGGGTATTGCTGAGTTGCTCATGCCTTTATTATTTCATTTCCTATGTATTCTCACCAGCATAAAAACGGGTTAAACAATGTACTTCATCATGAAGATGTTTCGATGCCTTAAGAAATCTTTTTTTAATGGCGCATTTTGTATATGATCTTAATTCGATGTACGCTCAGAAACTTGTAAACCTTAAAACCTTGATAAAAACGTTACTCTTTAAAGAACATTGGACGGTATTGCTAAGCCTTCAGGCTCCTACCCAGTAATTAAGTTAAAAGCATCGGTGAAAGGTAGAATCTTGTTTAGCAATTACAGAGAATTTAGAAGAAAAAAAAAAAACAATACTTGTCAACACTATGCAGAGCATTTTAATACCTGCTAATACAAAATATTTAATAGTAGACATCAGTCAAAATGTAAAATCATACCATTGAAATGCATACTGGAAGCACACTCTAACTACTTCATTTTCTCTTCCAGACATACAGTAACTACAGAGCACTAGTCTACCCAAGTCCCTATAGTCAATAAAATAGTGGTCTGACAACCCCCTTTTATGATGTAAGGAAGGAATTATTAAACACATCCACTGTAGGTTACTCCATGCCCAATTTAAAAAGAAATTAGTACCAATCCATCACTTACAGCCACCAACCAGTTTTAACCTAGGGTAGAATCCCTAATGTGGTTGGTGGTACTGGAAGTAGAAGATATCCAAACAACACCATTCCTACAGTAAAGCATGGAGGTGGTACTCTCATGTTATGGGGATGCTTCTCTGTAGCAGGGACTGGAGCACTTGTCAGGATAGAAGGAAGCATGGATGGGGCAAAATACTGTGAAATGCTTAAGGAAAATCTGCTGCCCTCTGCCAGAAACTTGTTAAAGGGAAGAAGGTTTACCTTCAAACGTCATGACCCAAAACACACTCTCAAGCCCCATACACACTATGGGCCAGATTCAGGTAGAGTTAGGCTGGCGGATCAATGGATCCGCCAGCCTAACTGTCACTTTAAGCCGGCGTTTTTGTTTTCTGTTACCAGAAAACAAGAAACGCCGGGTTGGAGTTCCGATGCGATCGGCGTAATTGAATTTCGCCATCGCATCGTTACTTCAACTTAAAAATGGCGCCGGGGGCGTTCCCGCCGATTTACGCTCCAAAAATATGTTAATGAGCGGAAATCGGCAATTCACGATCTTTTTCGGGCGCGACGCAGTGACTTTACGACGTTTCCGGAAGCGATACGCGGCGTATAGATAAAGCAGCCCCCTAGTGGCATATCCTATGTTAGGTATAGCCGTCGTCATCGCGTCGGAAAAAAAACAAATCGCGTCGTTTGCGTAAAACATTCATGAATGGGGACGTGACGTCATTGACGTTCACTGACAGAACTTGGAGCATGCGCACTGGGATGCATTGACACTCGACACATGCGCAGTACATTCGCCGCGGGATCGCGCTTATTTTAAATAATACGCGCCCCGTACCCGCCCAATTTGAATTCCGCCGGCTCATTTGCGATATGCTGCCGCAACTTTAGGAGCAAGTGCTTCATGAATAACAGCACTTGCTCCTAAAATTTCTGCAGCGTAACGTAAATGAGATGCGTTACTCCAGAGCAAAGATGCTCTGATCTACCTGAATCTGGCCCTATCAGTTTTCCTGATGGTTTTCTCTTCAGGTTTACCAAAACCATCTAATATGAGGTCAAACCTCAACAGTTTCAATTTGTATGCAATCAGGCAGGCCCTTGCACTACATGGTTTTGGTAAACCTGAAGAGAAAACCATCAGGAAAACTGATAGTGTGTATGGGGCTTCAGGCCTCGTACACACGACCGTTTTCCTTGACAAAATCCATCAAGAAACTTGGTGGCAGAGCTTTTTTGCTGAGGAAAACGGTCGTGTGTATGCTTTTCGTCGAGAAAACTGACGTGGATCTCAACGAGAAAAAAAGAGAAGTTCTCTTTTTTCTCGTCGGGAGTCTCAATTTCCTCGTCGTGTTTCTCTTCGGGCTGGTTTACAACTAGAAACACGTTCGTGTGTATGCTTAGAAACCCGCGCATGCTCAGAATAAAGTATGAGACGGGAGCGCATCTTCGGTAAAACAAGCGTTTGTAATGGAGATAGCACATTTGTCACGCTGTAATAAACTGAAAAGTGCAAATTGTCTCTCACCAAACTTTTACTTAACACGCAGTAACATGAGATTAGCAAAATCAGCCCCAATGGTGGCGCCAGTGGAATCAAACTTCCCCTTTATAGTGCCGTCGTACGTGCTATACGTCACCGCGTTTAAGAACAAGGAGATTTTGTCTTGACTGTGTGTACGCAAAGAAAGCTTATCAAGATTCTCAACAAGCCTGACAAGGAACTCGTCGAGAAAAACAATGCTTCTTTTACGACGAGTTTCTCGGTCATGTGTACAAGGCTTCAGAATGACTATACAGTAGTTGAAGAAGGGTGAATGTCCTTGTATGGTCTAGTCAGAGCCCAGACTTAAACCACATTGAAAATCTGTGGAATGACTTAAAGACTGCAGTCTACAAACAGTCACCTTCAAATGTATTTAACAGAATTTGAGCAGGCAAATATTGCAAAGTCTAGGGGCCAGATTCAGGATGGCGACCGGTTCTTTGTGGCTGCGTAACTTTTCCTATTTACGTTACGCCGCTGCAACTTTACGCGCAAGTGCTGTATTCACAAAGCACTTGCGTGTTAAGTTGCGGCGGCGTAGTGTAAATTGGGCAGCCTAAGTCAAAATAGGGGGGTAGGGGGCATCTCCTATTTAAATTAGGCGTGTCCATGCGCCGAACGTCCTGCGCATGCGCCGGCCATAGAAAAAACCCCAGTGCGCATGCTGCAAATCTCATCGCTACTTGTCAATGAAAGCGACGTAAACGTAACTTACGCCAGCCCGATTCTGAATCGACTTACGCAAACGACATAACTTACGTCCAATACGACAAGGTCACGACGTCCATACTTAACATAGGATGCGCCTGCTTTGGGCACCTTTATTTTTACGCCGGGAAAACCCTTACGTAAACGGCGTAAAGTGACTGCGTCGGGTCTGCATACATTTGTAAATTGGCGTATCTCGCTGATTTACATATTCTCGCCGTAAATCAGCGAGAACGCCCCCGGCGGCCATGTTAAAACTGCATTTAAGATCCGACGGTGTAATACAATTACGCCTGTCGGATCTTTGCAGCAAAATGGCGTATCTTGTTTTCTGCATACAGAAAACAGATAAGCCGGCGCAAAGTGTGAGTTATGCCGGCGTATCACTGATACACCGGCATAACTCTACCTGAATCTGGCCCATGATGTGCAAAGTTAGTAGAGACATATCCCAACAGACTATCCTAACAAAAAAAAAGGTGGTTCAACAAAATACTGACACAAGGGGATGGTCCTTTTTCCAACTCAGTGATTCTGTTTTTGATATTTTGATGTTGGTGTTACATCTTTCCCTTGGATGTTATACAGCTGGATAAAATAAAAACTCTGGGGCAGATTCACAGAGAATTAGATTCTCGTAGAGTATCAGAAATACACCATGCCGCCGTTTTTTACCTGGCTCTACGTGGAATCCAGGTAGATTTTGTCCAGTAAACGACGGCGGCGTAGTGTATTTCTCCCGTCGCAATCCATCTGCGCGAGTAGGGGGCGTGAAGCATTTAAAATAGGCGTGTTCCCGCGGCGATCGAACTGCGCATGCTCCGTTCGCAAATTTCCCGCCGTGCATTGCGCGAAAACACGTCGTCACGTCGTAGTAGCGTCGTTTACGTACATTCCTATTCCCGAACGAGTTACGTTAAAAAAAAAAAAATATTTTCAAATCGACGCGGGAACGACGGCCATACTTTACATGGGTTACGCACTGTTAGACCAGCAAAAAGCTCCTCTAACATTACGTAGCCAAAAAATGACGTAGGCGATTGCGAGGGACACTCGTACCTTCGTGGATCGCCGTAAAAACTCATTTGCATATCCCGACGCATGAAAACGACGCAAACTCCTCCCAGCGGCCGCAAAAATATAGCAGTGTAGATCCGAAGGCTTACGAG
Source organism: Rana kukunoris (assembly GCA_029574335.1). Classification (NCBI taxonomy): domain Eukaryota; kingdom Metazoa; phylum Chordata; class Amphibia; order Anura; family Ranidae; genus Rana; species Rana kukunoris. Next base: position 430,064,403 of record CM056052.1, read on the forward strand.
GACGTAAGCCTCTCGGATCGAAGCCCGAAGCCGCCGTATCATGGTTTGAGGATTCAAACTAGTGATACGGCGCGCAAAATTCACCAGTTAGACAGGCGTAATTGCTCTGTGAATCTGGGCCTCTGTCTTCATTTCAGGCTGCAAGACAAAAAAAAAAAAGATTATTTTAAAGGAGGTGATTCTTTTATATTCCCATTGTATTGCAGCTTACCAACTTTTAGATGTGGTGGCTGCATTTGTTTTCTTTTTTAGGCTTAATTTACTTTATTTTCACCTGGTGACCATGCGAATAAGTTTGAACAAGCTGTCCAGCAGAGGTAGCAGTTACATGGATGAGACAAAACCTTTGGCACTGATAGGGGTGCTTACAATGGTTAGCTTTTATTTATTTATGTAAAATCTTTATCCAAAAAAGAGCAAAACTGTTGTGACTGCTTATAAAGTGTTAGCTTGAGTTTGACTCCAAGTGTTAGGCGGCGTACGCACGACCGAGGTTCTCGCTAGAAACCAGCGAGAACCTCGCTGGAAGCTGCATTCCAGCGAGAACCTCGGCCGTGTGTACGCTCTCGGCGAGCATCCCGTCGGGAATGCCGTCGAGCAGAAATAGAGAGCATGATCTCTATTTGCTCAACGGCCCGCCTGGATGAATGGCTGGTTGCCATTCCCGACGGGCGGGTCGCCGAATCTGACGGCCGGCAGAGAACCTCGACGGGCGGAACGATGTGTTCTGCCCGTCGAGGTTCTCTGCCGTGTGTACGCGGCTTCAGTGTATTTATTATCTGCTAGTACCTCCAACATTCCCTATCCTCACAGACTGTCCACAGGTGCCCCAGCCAGATCACCAGGTGAAAACGGAAGGAAAAAAGCCTAGAAACAAAAAGAAAAGTAATTCAGCTACCACATCTAAGCATTGGTAAGCTGCAAAATATGACATTTTTGATTTTAGGTTTAATACAGCTTTATCATTTTCAGACACTGATTTAATACTCCACCTGCTAGTTCTGAGACCATGAGGCTGATTTACTAAAGGAGTAGATAACCTTAATTCAATAAACTGTAGTTGTGCTCAACATTCTCAACACCTTTAGTAAGTCAGCCTCAATGTCTTCTTTGACTTAGATAAAAATTAAAGTGGATGTAAACCCGATTTTTTTTTCTTTTTGATGTCACAGTGTAGAGTATAAGATTTCCTATCATCTGTGCCCAGTCTTGCCACACAGAGTTAATCCAGCTCTGAGCAATCCTATTTTATTGATCAGTGAAATAAAACGGACTTACAGAGAAAAACCTTAGTCCGTTCTGCCCCCTTGCTGTGAGAGACAAGTTATTTACATATCTCATGCACTAGCCTGGAGACAGGCATTCTTTTTTAATTTGAAAAATAAAATGCAGCGCCCAAACCAGAAGCAGGGGTCTCGCTGGAGGAAAGACCCTATAGAATAAATAGTGACGTGAAAAAATGTGACACTAATTGGGTCAATAGATCACCAAAAACCGGTGAAGGTTCCAGTGATAGATATGCTATTTATCCAACTGGGCCAAGAGCAGGAACACTGAGCGGAAGAGAGCCAGCAAATCAGATTCCAATCCTGGCCTAAATAAATGTGTCTATAGTGCACGTGACCAGATGTGTTATACCTCCCATATAAGGGTGTAGTGCATCCCACAAATGTGTAAATAAGTATGTCCAGTAAATTAATACGGATCCTGTTCAACAAACATATAAGAAGTCCATGCACATTAAATATAAGGACACGGAAATTCCTCTTGGGTGAAGATACAAAACATCAACAGTGGAATCCTCAGTGATACTATGGTAAGAATGGACACCCTTACCAGACAAGGTGGACTCCCACTGCACCTTACGGTGGTGGAGTCATTCAGGCTTGTGTGGACCGATTGTCCTCTCTGGTCACCTTTGGTTGTTGGCTTTGAGGTGTGCTGTGTCCAGGGGTTCGCTGAGGTTTTCCACTGCGATTTTCCAGTGTAGAAAGTGAGCTCTGTGATCAAATAGTGTTGTATTGAGGAATATAAAAGAGAAAACTCCTCATAGTGTAAAAAGATTTATTACACTTCACGATAAAAAACACTTGAGTAAAAAAATAATAAAAATCACAACAATGTCCCATGCGTGAAAAAAGTGGAATAAACCAAGAAAGTCCAAAAAAATCCAAACTGTAAGTTGCAAAGAACAGCAAACAAAACACACAAATGACTCTTCCACCTAAAATGGAGAGTATGTTCCCAATGGTGTGCAGTAGGTGATGATAAGGTTAGCGTACCCGACCGGTTTCGTCTGAGAAAGACATCAACAGGGGTGGTTTAGCGCAATATATACACTTTATATAAATTCTTTTTTAATTCCCACCCCCACTCCTTTTCTGAAGTCATGTGGTTACTTTTCTGGATTTTAAGTGGACGTTAGTGATCATAGCAGAATTTAGTGTAAGGAATACACAGGAAAAAATGCATGTTGACAAGGGGAGTATAGAGGTGGGTGGGGAGTCTACTGACATCACGACTTCACCCACCGAGCTCCAGACAACAGATCCACCTACAGAATCTGCAATTTTTCAGTTCTTATAACAGACAGAGGGGAGACATTTGACAGGTAAGGATAGATGCAGGAGGCAGCTATATCCTTATATATCAGCACTATGGCAGTAGTTAAGAAAGGATGAGAGTGGATTTACATCCACTTTAGTTTTTATGTGTGTAGCGCCCCCTTGCTTTTTGCATAGGTGCTGATTTTAAAACTAGTTGGACTGGGAGAGCTAAGTTGCTCCCAGTTGTGATTTGTTTAGGTTATTGACCTATGTCATTCCGGAAAGGTCCACTGGCTCGGACTGCATTCTGGGGATGTCGTTTCATCCTTGGCCAGCAGTGGGAGCCAGCGGAATTTCTGGCGGATGGAGTCTTCCTCAGCAGCCAATTGGAGAGTTTTCTCCTCGCTGGACATGCTGGGGAGGGGTATATCTGGGACCTAGGTCAGTGCTTCGGGGTTCTTCTTCTTCTCGGGGTGCGGCATCCACCTTTAGGGTGTGCACGCCCATGGACCCCGCCGGCGTGGCCCGCCTGGCTAGAATCAAGGGGCCCCAGTGATTTACTGGGTCCCCGAAGCTTGAGAGAATCCCAGACGGGGATTTGGTGACCGCGATGCTGGCAGGTACACTCTACTGTCGCCCGGTGACCTATGCAGAGAAACTACTGGGAGTATTCGCTCTGTTCGCACATTTAGTCTATCCAAATAACTGGCCTGTGGCAGAGGCCTAGAGCCGGGCCTGTGAGAGAGACCCATTCCTCCCAGCCAAGATTCGAGGTGGCGCCTCGGCTGCCAGGTCTGTGTGAGAGACACCTGTCCGAGGGGAACCTTACCCACTCAGTCTCATAGGAGTGGCGACGTGTGAAATTTTGTGCTACTAAGGGCTGATCTGCCTTGCATATATCCAGGCCTGACATCGAAAGTTTCTCTTCTCTCATCAACCTCATCATCTACAAGGATATAACAAGAAAATACCATAAAGAGATCTTCAAATCCAATAAATATAATTTTTCTATGGCTATCAACAGCGCCCTAAACCGCCCCCGCGAACTCTTCAAGCTGGTCACTCAGACCATGAATCCAGGCTGTCTTGAAGCCCCCAATTCAGATACCCAAGAATTTTGCAATGAATTGTCGGATTTCTTCATCAATAAAATTGAGAGAATCCGGGAAAGCATTCGGCAAAACAATACCCCCCTCAACCCCCCCCCCCCCCCAATCATCCACATAACACCCATAGAAATTTTCTACAATCAACAAAGTTCACTCTGGAACCCATCTCCATCGATGCCACTAAAAATATCATCGGTACTTTGCGAAACAGCACAGCGTCTAATGATATTATCCCCACTAAGCTGCTGAAGGAATGTGCCGACATCCTGGCACCACCTATCACGCAACTAATAAACCAGTCATTCAAGGAAGGCATAGTGCCCTCCCTGCTGAAAGAGGGCACAATCCAGCCCATCTTGAAGAAACCTACCCTGGACCCCAAGGACCCAACTCACCGCTGTCCCATAACAGGCCTAAATGCTCTCTCCAAGGTAATGGAGAAAGTAGTGGTACAACAGCTGCAACAGCATCTAGATACCCATAATCTACTTGATCCATTTCAATCAGGTTTCCATCCCGGTCACGGGACAGAAACAGCATTGCTCAAAATATGGGACGATGCTCTTGAGGCTGCAGACGAAGGAGAATCTTGTCTCCTGGTTCTGTTGGACCTAAGCGCGGCTTTCGACACTGTAGACCACAAACTGTTACTGACTCGGCTGGCTGAGGTAACCAGAGTCGCAGAAAGTGATTTACCTTGGTTCTCCTCCTTTCTGGAAAACCGATCACAAACAGTGAATTTGGGACCTTTCACTTCTGAAAAACGCACGGTATCATGTGGAGTCCCTCAAGGATCCCCCCTGTCACCGGTGCTCTTCAAAATCTATCTTCGCCCTCTCTTTGAAATCATTAGTAGCCAACAACTACTTTATCACTCATTTGCAGACTACATGCAACTGTATTTTCGCATCTGCAAAGAAAAGGAACATCATCTCAGTTTAGAGACATGCCTCTCTTTGATAGAAAACCGGATGACCAAGAGTTATCTTAAACTCAACAGTTCCAAAACAGAACTTCTTCTGTTTCACTCCAAGCGAAGGAATCAATCAGCAACAACCTGGACACCTCCGCCCATTCTGGGCCAAATCATCACCCCTAGCTCAAAAGTCTCGGGGTCATTTTTGACACCTACATGACAATGGATACACAAATAGGGTCAGTAGTCAGCGGATCGCACCATCTGCTGTGCCTACTAAGCAGACTTATTCCATTTATTCCCAAAGAAGACGTAGCAGTTGTGGTGGGAACAATTGTGAACTCCAGACTGGACTATGCAAATGCCCTTTACCTCGGACTCCCAAAGTACCAAATCGCTCGTCTGCAAGTCGTTCAAAATACAGCCGCCAGACTTGTGACTGGGAAAAAAACATGGGAATCAATCTCACCTTCATTAAGAACCCTTCACTGGCTGCCAGTAAAGGACAGAATTGCTTTTAAAACACTCTGTCTGACTCATACAGTAAGTGCATCCATGGGAAGGCTCCGCAATATCAATGCGAAAAGAAAGAAGCCCACAATCCCAATCGCATTCTGAGATCCGCCGACCAAAATCTGGTCAAGATACCCAAAGCCAGATACAAGTCCAAAGGAGAAAGAAGGTTTCCTTCCAAGGTCCAGTGCTTTAAGTGGGCCGGAACGCGGCGGTACTCAGTACCGCCACTTCCAAAAATGGCCCTGGAGAGTACCAGCACCTCTCCGTGCGCCCAGTACGTAGGTTTCCCGTACCGGAACGCACTGGCGTAGCGGGGGGGGGGCTCCTGCACCGGGCGAAAAATTGCAGGGGGGCAAAATCCTGGCGTCCGCGAAAAAGCGCCGCCGCCACCGCCGCCGCCTTAGGAAAGGCCGCGGCTTTGGCCTAGCTCTGGAGATATCGGCCATCTTGGTACACCCGGCGGCGGCGCACGATGAGTTTTTTTTTCAGCCCTTCCGCCTGGTTGGCTGGTGGAACTGTCTGTCTCCCTTGATGTGGGAGTGGCGGGAAACACCAGCCAACTAGGCAGAAGGGCTAAAAAAAAACAGATAACGGCGCAGGAGATTGGCGGGCGGTGGAGTGGGAGGCGCTGTACCCCTGTGCTGCACTGATTGGCCTGGAAGTTGGAACATGTGTTTACAGCGCGGCGGAAAGTTTCTCCATCTCCGGCAAGGTAAGCAAACCACTCTCCTGTACCACAGGGGAGAGAGAGAAGGGGAAGGGGGGGGGGTCGGTGTAAATCTAAAGGGGTGCACTGCCTGATCCCCACCTATCCACCTCAGAGCCTGTCATTTTAGTAAGACTGCTGGGACTTGTAGTTCTCCATCTTCTCCTGGGGCTCATGGAGATTGGAGAACTACAAGTCCCAGCAGGTTATACATACAATAAGGCTCTGAGGTGGATGGGTGTGGATTGCATGCACCTGAGCCCCAGGAGAAGATGGAGAACTACAAGTCCCAGCAGGTTATAATATAAGGCTCCGAGATGGATGGATGTCCGGACACTAATACCTAATAGAGTACCGGCACCTCTTTTGGCCCACTTAAAGCACTGCCAAGGTCCCAGACTATGGAACGCTTTACCAACCAGCATTCGGTTGGAGGAAAACCACCTGAGCTTCAGAAGACAGATAAAAACTCTACTCTTTTGATGTCAAGAGAAACAGGAACAACCAGCGCCCAGAGGCGATTTAGTTCGCATGTGCCGCGCTATATACGTTTTTCATTCATTCATTCATTATTCTTCCTTCACCAAAGTTGATGTTGGCTAATGTTGGCCTGGAATTAAAGCATTGAGAAAATCTTTATTGACTGTGTGGACGTCCGTTTACTGCTAGATCCTTCTGGTGCATCCCTAGACCAAGCTGTGGTAACTTAATTTGCCGATCCCAAATCAAATCAGCGGCTCCTTTGGGGGTAAGCGCTACAAGTATGAATGAATATAAGAAAAGGTCTATGAGGTTTCCGACCGGCTCACGCAGATATACTGTGACAGAATGGCTCTCCTGGGCGATTGCCGCCGGCCACGAGCGATCGCGCTCACGAGCGGGAGCACAGGGGTTTGTGTGTGTAAACACACAAATTCCTGTGTTATCTGAGGAGAGAAGAACAGATTGTTTCTTTCTGTGTCAGTCCCCATCCCCCCACAGTTAGAACACACAATAGGGAACACAGTTAACTCCTTGATCGCCCCCTAGTGTTAACCCCTTCATAGCTAGTGACATTTACATAGTAATCAGTGCATATTTATAGCACTGATCACTCTGTAAATATCAATGGTCCCAAAAATGTGTCAAAAGTGTCTGACCCGTCCACAACGTCGCAGATCACCGCCATTACTAGTAAAAAAAAAAAATAAAGCCATATAAATGCTATAAATCTTTCCCATAGTTTGTAGACGCTATAACTTTTGTGCAAACCGATCAATATACACTTATTGTGATTTTCTTTTTACCAAACAGAAGAAGTGCACGAAACGCGTCGTTTCTGATGCTGTACCCCTTTCCCCGCACCCCGCTATGGCTCCTCATCCATGAATGGAAGCTGATTTCTCATGAATATATTTTGGATAAGCCTACTTCTGCATTCCTGGTTGGTTCATCTCAGCCACCGTAGTGGTGCTCTCCACAGTACTCCAAATGCCTGAACCAGGAAGTCCTGAGTGATAACCACATGGAGGTAACAAACAATCCCTTGACTCAGTCTTTGCAAGCAGTGGAAACTCAGTAAAGCGGCTTCAGTCATACTTCATGATCGATTCTACAGAAGACACACTGAATGGCACTAATTGCGGTATAATCAGACGATTGCCTTCGCTGCAATAGGGCAATGATTCAACAACTCTTATTTCTGTTGGAACCTGTGATTTGCTGAGTAGAACCATAGAATCATTCTCCTGCCTAACTACAGGCAGGGATATTATGAACTCTCAAACCATTCCTTTTCCACCACCTGTTGTTATATCAGTACAAGCCTTTTCAATGGACAAAAGGATTCGTCCTAATGACTAATTAATAATCCAAGGGTGGATTCAGTACTGGGGTTCTTCTTAAATGAGCAGGATAAATAGTAGCACCATCTTTTGTCCACATCCTGGATATGAGGACTCCCATGATGGGGGTAGCGGGGCTTTTGGGTTCAGCAGGGTTTTTAACCACTTCCCGCCCGGCCAATAGCCGATTTACGGCAGGGAAGTGGTTATGAAATCGTGACTAGACGTTCTCAAACGTCCTGCACGATTTCATGCCGCGCGCGCCCGTGCGGGCGCGCAGCGCGGCGATCGGTGATGCGGGGTGTCAGTCTGACACCCTGCACCTCCGATCTCGGTAACGAGTCTCCGGCGGAGCCTCGTTACCACGTGATCAGCCGTGTCCAATCACGGCTGATCACGATGTAAACAGGAAGAGCCGCCGACGGCTCTTCCTCACTCGCGTCTGACAGACGCGAGTACAGGAGAGCCGATCAGCGGCTCTCCTGACAGGGGGGGTTCGCGCTGATTGTTTATCAGCGCAGCCCCACCCACGGATCGCCACACGGACCACCAGGGAGTGCCCACACTAGACCACCAGGGAACTAAAAAAAAAAAAAAAAAGGACAAAAAAAAAAAAGAAACAAAAAAATAATAAAATCAGCAAGAAAAAAAAAAAGGGGGCAGTAAAAAAAATGATGCCAATCAGTGCCCACACATGGGCACTGATTGGCAACATTGATCCATCAGTGCCACCCCTCAGTGATCATCAGTGCCACCCCAGTGTCTGTCAGTGCCACCCCACAGTGCCAATCCATGCCCAGTGCCCACCTATCAGTGCCCACCTGTGCCACCTATCAGTGCCCACCTGTGCCACCTATCAGTGCCCACCTGTGCCACCTATGAGTGCCCATCTGTGCCGCCTATGAGTGCCCACCTGTGCCGCCTATGAGTGCCCAGTGCCGCCCATGAGTGCCCATCAGTGCCGCCCATGAGTGCCCATCAGTGCTGCCCATGAGTGCCCATCAGTGCCGCCCATGAGTGCCCATCAGTGCCCCATACCAGCGCCGCCTATCCGTGCCCATCAGTGCTACCTAATTGGTGCCCATCAGAACTACATCATCGGTGCCCATCAGTGCCACCTCATTGGTGCCCATCAGTGCCACCATATCAGTGCCCGTAATTGAAAGAGAAAACATACTCATTTACAAAAAAATTAACAGAAAAAAATAAAAACTTTATTTTTTTTTCAAAATCTTTGCTCTATTTTTAGTTGTTGCGCAAAAAAAAAAAAAAAATGCAGAGGTGATCAAATACCACCAAAAGAAAGCTCTATTTGTGGGGAAAAAAGGACGCCAATTTTGTTTAGGTGCAGTGTAGCATGACCGCGCAATTGTCTTTCAAATTGCGACAGTGCTGAAAGCTGAAAATTGGCTTGGGCGGGAAGGTGCGTAAGTGCCCTGGTATGGAAGTGGTTAAAGACAACGTTGTCTATTACTGAAGTAATTATTTATTAGCCACTGTGTACTTTGTAGGAAAGAGGTCCACCAGTACGGTCACTGTACCAAGTTTGTTGGACTTTATTCATTTATTTTTGTAATTCATTAATACAGCTATATTTTTTGTACAATTATACTGTGGTCAAAGATGCAGGCTTTTTTTGTTAGCTTTTTTTCCCAGGCATTATGCAATGCTGAATTTGAGAAATGTATAATGCTTAACATGTTCTAAAAGCTTACATCTTTAATAACTTAGTTAGCCAATAAACAGTATCTCTTTAACGACTTTACCCCTGGACTATTATGCAGCTAAAAGACCAGGCCACTTTTTGCGATTCCGCACTGCGTAGGTTTAACTGACAATTGCGTAGTCATGCGATGTGACTCCCAAACAAAATTGGCGTCCTTTTTTCCCCATAAATAGAGCTTTCTTTTGGTGGCATTTGATCACCTCTGTGGTTTTTATTTTTTGCGATAAATAAAAATAACAAAAATAAAGCGACAATTTAAATTTTTTTTTATATTTTTTTATTTTTGCTATAATAAATATCCCCAAAAAATATAGTTTAGGCCGATACGTATTCTTCTACATATTTTTGGTAAAAAAATCGCAATAAGAGTTTATTGATCAGTTTGCGCAAAAGTTATAGCGTTTACAAAATAAGGGATAGTTTTATGCCATTTTTATTAATATTTTTTTTTTACTAGTAATGGCGGCGATCATCGATTTTTTTTAATTTTTTTTATTGTGACTGCGACATTATGGCGGACACATCGGACACTTGACACTATTTTGGGACCATTGTCATTTTCACAGTAATTAGTGCTATAACAATGTACTGATTACTGTGAAAATGACACTAGCAGTGAGGGGGTTAACCACTAGGGGGCGTTGAAGGGGTTAAGTGTTCCCTAGGAAGTGATTCTTACTGTGTGGGGGCGTGGCTTGGCGTGACATGTCACTGATCGTCTGTTCCGCTGACAGGGAACAGACAATCAGTGACACTGCCACTAGGAAGAACGGAGAAGGTTTGTTTACACTTACCTCTCCCCGTTCTTCTGCTCTGTGACCCAATCATGGAAACACCGGCGGCGATCGGTCCACGGGTCCTGCAGGCATGGTCACGGAGCTCAGGACCGGGTCGCAAGCGCGACCTGTTGAAGTCCCACTCCGGTCTCCAGAATATGAAGCTACAACGGTGTCTGCAAGGATTCCCCCGCTCTCCATGGATGTCTGGATCTGGTGATAGCACCCTCTGGGGTCACTTTTATGCTCATTTTATTGTGATTTGATGTACGTAGGTAGGTTTAAGGGTGCTTTCAGTGTATGGGCTACTTTGGATTACACTATATTGCTGTTCCTTGTTTTTATGACCTTTTGTGGAGCTCCTGTGCCTGCTGTCCCCGCCTGCTGGTGATGGTCCGTGACAAAGTGGCTAATGTATTCGCTTACTTAAGGCTCTGATTTTTCAGTCTTCTGGTGAGTTTAACCCCCTTGGGGGAGAGTGTATCACGTGGTGGATTGAGATCATTGTTTTCCCTGGTGGAAGGTGCACGCTAGGATTACCACTACTGAAACACCATTCAGCACTTTGGATTGTTTACATCACCTTGACTACATCTAATGCCGCGTACACACGGTCGTTTTTTGCGATGAAAAAAAACGACGTTTTTTAAAACGTCCGTGTGTGGGCAAAACGTCGTTTTTTGTCTTTATTCCAACATGCTTGAATTTTTTGTGTCGATTCACAAAAAGTCACCGTGTGTAGCAAAAACTTTTAAAACGACGAAATGCCCAGAAGCTAGTTATGAAGCGAGCTTCAATGGAAAAGAGTGGTGAACGTAACCTTGCTTTTTGTGAAAAAACGATGGTGTGTTGCAAAACTTTGAAAAGTGACGTTTCACGTCGTTTTTTACTTCACAGAAAGCGTCGTTTTTTTTCATCGCAAAAAACGATACGCGGCATAAGACTTTCTATGGGCAGTGTTTTTTACCATGAGTCTATATTATTTTTAGCGCTGTTTTGTGTATTTTAATACTACAGAGACTGAACTGTTTTATTCTTATACCGTGTTTTTATTTTCCTTTTCAATTTAAAAGGGCTGCTCAATGGTTGTGTATTGAAAAATATTTTACTATTCTTGTCTCTGTTGATGCTGCTTAGGGATCTGTGGGTTTGATTTGGCGCTGAGTGGGTGTTCTGTAGCCCTTTATTTACTCCCTATATATATATACACCCACAGTATATATTCAAATTCTGGAATCTCCAGAGAATTCAAATATTCCATCAAACTCTTAGGCCGTGTACACACCAAACCGATGAAAATGGACTTAAGTCCAGTTTCATCGGTCAAAACCGACCGTGTGTACGGCCCATCGGTCCGTCGTCCGTCGGACCAAAGTTTTAAAACTTGCTTTAAAATTGGACCGGTGGACGCCTGACCATCGGTCCAAACCGATGGTTAGTACGCAAAAGCATCGGTCGAAAAACCCGCGCATGCTCAGAATCAAGTCCATGCATGCTTGGAAGCATTAAACTTCATTTTTTTTCAACACGTCGCTGTGTTTTACGTCACCGCGTTCTGACACGACCAGTTTTTGAACGCACATCAGACCATCAGTCTGTGAACCGATGAAAACGGTCCGTCGGACCATTCTCATCGGGTTGGACCGATCGTGTGTTTACGCGGCCTTACATTTTGTGTGTCAATATCCTGAACAATGAATCAATCATTAATCTGCACAAAGATACAATTTCTGTAATGTCTCTTTGGCACAAAACTCCAGACAGGCTTAGCAAAATGTATTATGTTCTCTCTTCTCAATGATGAAGGACCTGTGGACAGTTCAGCACTCACTTCCACACATATTCTGTTACTGTCCTGTGACCAGTGGCGGAACTTTCAGTGTCGCTGCAGTCGCCGTCGCGACTGGGCCCTGCCGTTCTGCCGCTGTGGGGGGGCCCTAATTGCCGGGTGCCTTCATTGCGGTTTAATACAGTAAGTAATGTCATGTGGATTTCAGTGAAGGAGTCTGAGCCGCGGTAGCGCTGGCTCCGGCTGCAGAACCACCTCCATCTTCTGTCCACTGGTTGCTAGAGCCGCTTGGCGTGTAGCAACCAGTGACATCACGGCTGCAGTGCCCCCCCCTCTCCGTGTTCAGAGCTGAAAGCGCGGGAGGATTTCACTTCCTCCTCCGACCTCCGCACTACTGCTCTGCCTCCAGGGGTCCAACACAGCTGAGCTCTGAGGCTGCCTCTTGACATACCAGAGAGGCACAGGTTCACAACATCTGAGAGGAAGAGCAGCAGCAGCTGAAAACAACAACAGAACAGAGAGTGGTGACTCGGGGAGCAGAAAGAGGCTGGCTGGAAGGAACAGCGCAAGAGAGTGAGAGAGAAGACCTGACCTGAGCAACAGTGACATCCTCCCAGTCCCAGAGCCTGAACACCTTTCCCCAACGTCTGCTCCAGCTGTGCCTGTCATCAAGAACAAACATAGGCTGACCGAGGACAGAGGACAAGGATGGGCTGGACTGGAGGTAGGTGCATCACACACACCTACCCACAGACAGGGGCTGGGACAGGGGGTACAGGAAGGACTGCAGGCCAGCCTCTCTCTCTCTCTCCCTCCCACCCCCTCTCTCTCATCCACCCCTCCTCTCTCTCTCTCCCCCTCCCTCCCTCTCCCTCTCTCCCTCCCCCTCCCTCTCTCCCTCCCCCTCCCTCCCTCTCTCCTTCCCCCTCCCTCTCTCCCTCCCCCTCGCTCTCCTTCCCTCGCTCCCTCTCTCTCTCCCTCTCTCCCATCCACCCCTTCTCTCTCTCTCTCTCTACCTCTCTATCTACCTCCCTCTCTCCCTCCCTCCCCCTCTCGCTCTCTCTCTCTCCCCCTCCCTCTCCCTCTCCCATCCACTCCTTCTCTCTCTCTCTCTCTACCACCTCTCTCTCTACCACCTCTCTCTCTCTCTCTCTACCACCTCTCTCTCTCTCTCTCTACCACCTCTCTCTCTCTCTCTCTCTCTCTCTCTCTCTCTCTCTACCACCCCTCTCTCTCTCTCTCTCTCTACCACCCCCTCTCTCTCTCTACCACCCCCTCTCTCTCTCTCTCTCCCACCTCTCTCTCTCTCTCTCTCTCTCTACCACCCCTCTCTCTCTCTCTCTACCACCTCGCGCTCGCTCTCTCTCTCTTTCTCTACCACCTCTCTCTCTTTCTCTACCACCCCTCTCTCTCTCTCTCGCTCTCTCTTTCTCTACCACCCCTCTCTCGCTCTCTCTTTCTCTACCACCCCTCTCTCTCTCTTTCTCTACCACCCCTCTCTCTCTCTTTCTCTACCACCCCTCTCTCTCTCTTTCTCTACCACCCCTCTCTCTCTCTCTCTCTCTCTCTCTCTCTCTCTTTCTCTACCACCCCCCTCTCTCTCTCTTTCTCTACCACCCCTCTCTCTTTCTCTACCACCCCCTCTCTCTCTCTTTCTCTACCACCCCTCTCTCTCTCTTTCTCTACCACCCCTCTCTCTCTCTCTTTCTCTACCACCCCTCTCTCTCTCTCTCTTTCTCTACCACCCCTCTCTCTCTTTCTTTCTCTACCACCCCTCTCTCTCTCTCTCTCTCTCTTTCTCTACCACCCCTCTCTTTCTCTACCACCTCTCTCTTTCTCTACCACCCCTCTCTCTACCACCTCTCTCTCTCTCTTTCTCTACCACCTCTCTCTCTCTTTCTCTACCACCCCTCTCTCTCTCTCTCTCTCTTTCTCTACCACCCCTCTCTCTCTCTCTCTTTCTCTACCACCCTCTCTCTCTCTCTTTCTCTACCACCCCTCTCTCTCTCTCTTTCTCTACAACCACTATCTCCCTCTCTTTCTCTACCACCCCCCTCTCTCTCTCTCTCTCTCTCTACCAGCCCCTCGCTCTCTTGCTCTCTCTACCACCTCTCTCTTGCTCTCTCTACCACCTCGCTCTCTCTCTCTCTCTACCACCTCTCTCTCTCTCTCTCTCTCTCTACCACCTCGCTCTCTCTCTCTCTCTCTCTACCACCTCGCTCTCTCTCTCTCTACCACCCCTCTCTCTCTCTACCACCCCTCTCTCTCTCTTTCTCTACCACCTTTCTCTCTCTTTCCCTCTCTCTCTCGCTCTCTCTTTCTCTACTCTCTCTCTCTCGCTCTCTCTTTCTCTACCACCCCTCTCTCTCTCTACCACCCCTCTCTCTCTCTCTCTCTACCACCTCTCTCTCTCTCTACCACCTCGCGCTTGCCCCCTCTCTCTACTACCCCTCTCTCTCTCTACCACCCCTCTCTCTCTCTACCACCTCTCTCTCTTTCTCTACCACCCCTCTCTCTCTACCACCCCTCTCTCTCTCTTTCTCTACCGCCCTCTCTCTCTCTTTCTCTACCACCCTCTCTCTCTTTCTCTACCACCCCTCTCTCTCTCTCTCTTTCTCTACCACCCATCTCTCTCTCTAGCTCTCTCTACCACCTCTCTCTCTCTCTCTCTCTCTCTCTACCACTCTCTCTCTCTCTCTACCACCTCTCTCTCTTTCTCTACCACTCTCTCTCTCTCTCTCTCTCTTTCTCTACCACCCCTCTCTCTCCCAGCCCTCTCTCTCTCTCTCTCTCTACCACCTCGCTCTCTCTCTCTCTCTCTACCACCCCTCTCTCTCTCTCTTTCTCTACCACCTTTCTCTCTCTTTCTCTACCACCTCTCTCTCTCTCTCTCTCTCTCTTTCTCTACAACCACTATCTCCCTCCCTTTCTCTACCACCCCTCTCTCTCTCTCTCTCTCTCTCTCTACCAGCCCTCTCTCTCTCTTGCTCTCTCTACCACCTCGCTCTCTCTCTACCACCTCTCTCTCTCTACCACCCCTCTCTCTCTCTCTACCACCTTTCTCTCTCTTTCTCTACCACCCCTCTCTCTCTCTACCACCCCTCTCTCTCTCTCTTTCTCTACCACCCCTCTCTCTCTCTCTACCGCCCCTCTCTCTCTCTCTTTCTCTACCACCCCTCTCTC
>CM056052.1:432500257-432605257 GCA_029574335.1 Rana kukunoris
AAAATTTGTCTGGTACTATCAGTAGATTGCCCGCATGTACTACTATACTAGGTTGTGACACACCTATTTCTACACCTTTACTGCAGGCTTCAGAGAGGACTGGGGGTCTAGTGGGGTTGGAGGTCCAGAAGGGCAAGGGGAGGTATGCTTCGTGCTTTTGGTGTGGGTCTTTCTGGTGTGCTTGCCAACGAGCTGCATGGCAGGTTGACATATGTCTGGACAAGCATGTGGTGCCCAGGCGTGTGATGTTTTGGCCACACGAGATACGCTTGCGACATATGTTGCAAATAGCAAAGGTACAATCTGATGGACATGTTTCAAAAAAGGCCCACACCAAAGAACTTTTACTGTACCGTTCAGACACAGCGGCGCCATGCACAAGCGTAGATGTGCGCTGTAATGCAGTTGGTGTGCCCTTAAGCTGACCCCTGGAGGGCATCCTCCCTCTTTGGAGATGTGCCTGTGCCTTTTCCTCCTCCTCCTCCTCTTCCTCCTCTCTCCTATCAGGCACCCAGGTAGAGTCAGTGACCTCATCATCCCCTCCCTCCTCATCACTGTCAAAAACCTGGCAGTATGCTCCAGCTGGGGGAACATCTCTGCCAGATTGCTGTCCCTCTCGGCCACCCCCTCTCCCTGGGCTTACATCAATGCCTTCCTCTATCTGTGTTCCATCATCGGAGCCTTCAAAACGCCGCGCATCTTCATTCAGCATGTACCCAACACTGTGTTGAAACAGTTCGGGGGACTCAGGAGGACACGGTGGGACTAGGGAAGGATTGTGTGATGCTATTGTACAGAGGGAAGAGGAAGCCTTGGCAGCTGCTTTGCCAGACAAACTAAGATCAGTCTGTGTGAGGGAGGATGAGGACGGCTTGGTCATCCAATCTACTATTTTCTCTGCATGTTGAGGCTCAACACAGCCAGCTCCCGAAAAGGACGAGCAGCCACATGCTGAAGAGGAGTCCACCACCAGCGTTGCGCTTACGTGGGATTACACAGCAAACTTGCACTTACACTAAATGCGCTTACGTGCGATTACACAGCAAAGTGCACTTACAGTAAATGCGCTTATGTGCGATTACACAGCAAACTTGCACTTAAAGCAAATGCGCTTAGGGGCAAATAAGCAGGACAATTGCAGTAACACCCAGTACGTTTAGGAGTAAACTAAACACAGCACACCTACAGGCAATACAACACGTTAGAGCACTGCAGCTATGCACAATCTCCTGCCTGACAAATACTAATAGCAGATCTAGCTAAGCTATACAGTGTATAAATATATGTACAACTCCTAAGGATGTATATATATATTCTCTACACACTGTAATAAAGCTAAACTGACTAGCCTGCTCCATCTAGCTAGCTAAAAAGATAATCTCTCTGTCTCTGACTGCTCTCTTTAACAAAGCCGGAACACACTACACGAGGCCGCCCGGAAGGCGGCCTTTTATAGTGTGGGGCGTGTGCTAAAGCCCTGAGCCATAATTGACCAAAGCACCCAGGCTTTGGCCAATTATGGCTCTTCGTTTTTTGGGCGCTGTGATTGGCCAAGCATGCGGGGTCATGGTGCATGCTTGGCCAATCATCAGCGCGCAGTGCCGCAGCGAATTATGGGCCGACGCGCATCACTCGAATTTGGCGCGAACGACCCGTTTTGTTCAATTTTTGACGAACGATCGAACAGGCAATGTTCGAGTCGAACATACGTTTGTATCGAACGCGAAGCTCATTCCTACTAATGATATTTGTTTGCATTGTGTAGGTACTGTTAATTATGGATAAAGATGAAGTAAAGTCAGAAGACGTTTGCTCTACATTAAAAGGGTCCACAGAAACACTGTTGCCTATCCAACTATTTGAGTTTAAAACACATTTATTGGAAGCTGTGGAAGAACTACGTATGTTGCGGGTAAGACATTTTGCATAAATGTGTTCAAAGGCATCTTTAGAATGTTTTAATATACTGTATTTTAACCACTTGCCGACCGCATAACTTATATGGTGGCAAGGCGGCTCTCCTGCACTAGGTATACAAGAATGAGGGTCACGATTGCATCTAAGGGCTTTGTAGGCTTCAAGTGCTGCCCATAATCGAGTCACTCTCTATACCAGCAAATCTCAACCAGGGTTTCCTTGGAACCCTAGGGTTCCTCCAGAGGTGGCTAGGGGTTCCTTGAGCTGTGGCTGATTTAGATTCTGTTTGATGGTGCCTACATAGTTGTGAGCCAATTCCACTTAGAGGAGCCAGTGGTATTACACCAATGATCTTCATAGTTCTCTGTAAGGGGGCATTCTTACCACTACTGTAAAAAGGGCATTCTTCTCACTGACCACCAAAGTAAGGGGCATTGTTCCCACTGACCCCCAATGAATGGTTTTATCAGGGGTTCCCGAGACCTGAAAATTTTAGGGTTCCCCAGTGGTAAAAAGGTTGAGAAAGGCTGCCCTATACTATGGCCCTGCAAAACTGTTCAAAAAATACCCACCAGTAAACATATAATGGCTACATATCTGTCCTAAACCTTGTGGACAGCCTTTCCAGAAGAGTTGAAGCTGTTATAGCTGCAAAGGGTGGGCCAACTCAATTCTGAACCCATGGACTAAGACTGGGCTGCTATTAAAGCTCATATGCGTGTAAAGGCAGGCATCCCGATACTTATAATCTAGTGTGTGTTTTTATAGATCTAAATAAAAAATAAAAAAAAGCTGGAAAATACAATCCTTTTATAGATCCGATCATTATGTTGAATGGTTGTTACAAATCTTTAGAGTGTACCTCCACCTTAATATAAAAGTCAAGCTATATGTCCTACTACGCCATCTTATCTGGTAATCAAAAATTTGAATTCAGATGTAGCGTGGTGCCCATGCCCGGCTTTCAGTGGTGCTGGGTAGTATTTAGTGTAGCCCCCCCCCCCTATTTGGCGGGGCGTTACGCTAAAGTTAGTGGGGAATGGGAGAGTTAAGTTGCTCTCACTCACAAATTGGTTAAGTTTAGGCTGCTGTTGGTTTAGAACTGCATTCTAGGTCAGTCTGCATGCTAGGGGGGGGTGGTTTTTACCCCTGGGTGACAGTTGGGGCTAGAAGGGGTTCTGACAGACCCACTTTCTCCCAGCAACCAATCAGAGGAGGATCTTCCCTCTGGACATACTGGCGGTAGAGTATATCTGTGGCAGATGCCTGAGAGAAGCGTGCGACGTTCTATGTGGGGCCCGCATTCCAGATGCGGCATCCACCGTCAGGATGCGCGCATTCCATGGGCCCCGCCATCGAGGCCTGACTGGCCAAAGCTATGCACCAAGCGGAGCTTCACCTTGACATTGAAAGGGGCCCCAGCGGCTTGCTGGGTCCCAGATCCTAAGCTGGGAGCTGTACGGTGGGGGATTGGCTCAGGAGACCCAAAGGCAGAGGTTGTCCGAGCCTAGGCGAACCACCGGGGATCCGGTCATCACTACATGACAGGTACACTTCAACTGTCCTCTGACCCTAGAGAGTGACTTACTGGGAGGATCCATTAGTTCTACCCCTTAAAGTATGGAAATTCCTCAGGCCTGTGGCAGAGGCCCTAATTCCTCCCAGTGACTATTGCAAGTGACCTTCCGGCTGCCAGGCCCAAGTTAAACGCCTGTCCGGGGCACTTTACCCACTCTGATGGGAGTGGCGACGATTAAGTGTGACTGTACTGAGAGCAGGCTGCTCTTTACAATATCCAAGGCCTGATACTGCAGTTTTCTGCCGCTCATCAACCTTCCTCTATAGTGTGCCATGTTGATGTTGGCCATGTTGGGCCTTGGAATAAAACGTTGAAAACGCACTCTGATGTCTGGACACTCGCTTTATTTACTTTCCACAAGTATTCACCCCTAGACAAGTATAATTGGTAACTAAATACGCCGACCCCAAAATCAACCAGCGGCTCCTTCGGGGGTAGTGCTGCATTAGTTTCAGTTCTCTTTTTCAGTGTCTGCAATGATGGAACGACATGCTTTATAGAGATTGAAGAACGGGAGAGCAGAATTTTAGTGTGTGTACCGATAGGCTTCTATGAAGACATGGGTTTTCAGGGATAGCCCAAAAGTGCACAGAGTAAAACATTGGGATAGGGAGTCCCATAGAGTGGGAGAGGTTTAGGAGAAGCTCTGGAGGTGGACATGGGAGAAGATGACAAGGGAGCTAGAAGGCTCCATGCACACTGAAGCTGATTAAAGCTATAAAAAAACGCCAGTAGCTTTGCAGGGAGCCCTGCAATCAGTGGCGTCACTAGGGTTGGTGTCACCTGATGCGGTATAACATGGTGTCATCCCCCCAATAATTTTTTTCCCCCCTAACACTGCATATATTGGCAACAGTAGTGCCGTTAATAACTATCGATCAACTAGCAAATTTGAATAACAAAATCATATGAAAATAGAATTCAAAGCTTAAACTGTTAAAGAACTGTATTTTAACTGTGCCATGCCAAACGCAGCCACTGTGCCATGCCAAACGCAGCCACTGTGCCATGCCAAACGCAGCCACTGTGCCATGCCAAACGCAGCCACTGTGCCCATCAATTGTTGCCACTGTGCCCATCAATTGTCACCACTGTGCCATGCCAAACGCAGCCACTGTGCCCATCAATTGTCACCACTGTGCCATCTCAAACGCAGCCACTGTGGCATGAATTACCACTGTGCCCAGTAATTGTTACCACTGTGCCCAGTAATTGTCACCACTGTGCCATGCCAAACGCAGCCACTGTGCCATCAATTGTTACCACTGTGCCCAGCAATTACCACTGTGCCCAGCAATTACCACTGTGCCCAGCAATTGTTACCACTGTGCCCAGCAATTGTCACCACTGTGCCATCAATTGTTACCACTGTGCCCAGCAATTGTCACCACTGTGCCATCAATTGTTACCACTGTGCCCAGCCAAATGCAGCCACTGTGCCATCAATTGTTACCACTGTGCCCAGCAATTGTCACCACTGTGCCATCAATTGTTACCACTGTGCCCAGCAATTGTCACCACTGTGCCATCAATTGTTACCACTGTGCCCAGCCAAATGCAGCCACTGTGCCATCAATTGTTACCACTGTGCCCAGCAATTGTCACCTCTGTGCCATGCCAAACGCAGCCACTGTGCCATCAATTGTCCCTACTGTGCCCAGCAATTGTCACCACTGTGCCATGCCAAACGCAGCAACTGTGCCATCAATTGTCACCACTGTGCCCAGCAATTGAGAAGGAAGGGGGGAACGAAAGGGGGAGGTGGGGGGGGGGAGAAAGAAAGGGGGAGAAGTAAGTCTGGTCAGTGCTCACTTACTTGAATGGTCCCCGGGGGTCTCAGTCAGTGACTTCTCTCATTCTTGTGTTTTTTGGCTCCTTAATCTTCCCGCCCCCTTATCCACTTCAGACATAGCGGCTCACATGCAGGGAGAGAGGGGCAGGAGAAGGGATGTGGAGGGTACAGGACGGAGCAGTGTGGGGATCCCTTTCAGGACAGCCACACCTCCTGAGCAGCGTGTCACTCACTGCACATTGAGCAGTGAGGATGGAGCGGGCAGCTCAGCAGCCATGAAAGGAGGGGGAGGAGAGGAGAGGCTACGGGTTTCCCGGGTGTGCTACGGATGTTCCGCGAGCAACGTGTTTCTGAACTGTCTGGCGCTGTGGAGAACCTTAGTTAGCTGGTATCTTCGGCGTAGATGTGGAGCTGTACACTGCCAAAGACACCAGCTAACTAAGGCTCTCCACAGCACCAGAAACACCTTCCTCCGCTTGCAGAACATCCGCAGGACACACAGGAATCCTCCCATAGAGCGGCCGACTACTGTCATTCAGCGCACCTCGAGCGATAAACGTTTTTTTAGCGTTTTGCATTTTTTGCGTTTTTTCTAGGGTTGTCCCGATACCACTTTTTTAGGACAGAGTACAAGTACCGATACTTTTTTTCAAGTACTCGCCGTTATCGAATACCGATACTTTATTTTAAATGTGTCCCCCCCACGAATGCAGCCATGTCCCCCCGAGGTGGATCAAAAATGTGCCCTTCGGTCAATTTTGTAGGCTCAGACGGACTTGCACCCTGGAAAAAAACTACAAAGACCAAAGCCTTATCCTAATGAATAAGTTTAAGGAGAAAGGCTACGGCAACGAACACATAGATGAAGCCTACCAGAAGTATTTAAAATTATACGGAGAGGCTGATACAGGAGAAAAGGAAGAAGGAAAAACTAGGTGTGCAAAAGATGAACTTCCACAAATAAGATTTTGCAGTAGGTACAATAACAAAGTACCAACAATCCAAAAAATCTTTAAAAAAAATTGGAAAATTCTAGAGTCGGATCCTGTGCTGAACAAATGTTTACCGCCCCATCCCAATCTGATTTTCAGGAGGCCCAAGGACCTGAGGAGCATTATTGCTCCAAGTAGGGTAAAGATAAAGGGTTAAACAAGATTTGGACAACTATATTCGCCCAGCTACAAGTGCGGAGTGGGGAACTGTGGCAACAGTGCGCACATGTGTCATAGGATGAAAGAGGTGGTAGGAGTGGATGGAACAAGGCACAAGATCAAACAATTTATCAATTGTGGTACCTTTTATGTTGTGTATGGTCTGATTTGCCCATGTGAGCTATTGTACATTGGTCGTACCTCTCGACAGATGAGAACCAGGATGACCGAACATAGAAGCAACATTACGACAGAGAAAGGTAAGTGTTCGGTACCGAGACACTTTATGATAGCAATACAGATGGGCTCAAAGTGTTTGGCATAGAAGCTATGCCAAGCGACCTTGATAATGGTAAAAAAATATTAGATCTTATGTAAGAGGGAAGCGTATTGGATTTTTACTCTAAAAACCTTGGCTCCGCTAGGCCTCAACGAAGAGATTGAGCTACACAATATAGTATAGATATGCTCGGTGGACATTGGCAAAATCAGCGGTGGCCCACTCTTACATTAGTAGGGTTTGAGTTGATGCCCTGGTAGGATAGGATTTATACAGGATTGCAGCGCTCTGGTGTCTAGATAAATTGATCAAAAAATAAATCTATATAACCATAATGTTATGCCATCAGATCAGGGTCCATATTTATGCATTAAAAATATACCATAGAGGAAAAGTCTTAAAATGAGTCCATCAGAGGTAAGTCCAAGGAACTTGGCCGTCAGTATATCAGGTGTGAAGTTGATTGCAGAAGCTCAGGGCTGCTCTCTCCAAGAGCGAAGTCAGCTCAAACCATGAATAGAGAAAAAAACAAAAACAGAAAGCGCCGCTGAGTGAACTGCATTTAATTAAAATATCAATAAATATCCAACACTTACATCTAGAAGAAGCATTGATGTAGTCTGGGGTGCTGGTGAACGATCTAAAGAAAAGTCTAGAAACCAGGATGGATGCTGAGGGAGCCGTCAGTAGATGTCATTCAGATGCCTGCTGCGGGGGGGGGGGAATTAGAAGAAGGAAAGGAGCCGACTTCCACCTCCGCACACAAGCGTTGCTGAGCTGTCAGCTCGTCCACTGGTCTGTGACGTCACTGAGACGGTGGCCGAGAAGGGACACAACGCGTTTCAGAGCGTGCGCTGGTTGAATAGAAAACCTGCGCGCTCCTTTGTCAAGTGTGGATGAAAGGAAAAATAAGGGATGTAAATATACATATCACATGGTAGTGCGTCAACCAATAGAGGAGCTAGAAATACGAGCAACATAAGGGACAGGTCACTCTTAGTGGAACTGTTTAAAACTTCATACAACATTAAAATAAGAGGATTTACAAAGGAAATTGCAAAGGGGGAACCGCATTTCGGGAGGAACATATGTAATAGTAAAAAAACATATATTACCTATAGCACAATATGTGATATGGGGAATTAATCACACTATAATTTTAAAAACATATAAAAACATATATATATCACAATATGTAGTGTGGGGAATTATTCACGCTCTAATCTCAAAATCGCAAAATGCGCACAGCGCTACATAATAGAACACTGAAATAAATCATGTGACCTATCTAAATATTTCAATAATGTTACATGAATTTTTAAAAATATTAATTAGGGTTGTCCCGATACCGATACTAGTATCGGTATCGGGACCGATTCCGAGTATTTGCGGTAGTACTTGTACTCCCGCAAATACCCCCGATACCAAAATAGAATACTCCCCCCCCCCCTCATATTGCAGTGATGGCCTGTCCCTTATACCTTTAGATATGATGATGCCGCCGCCGCTGCCGCATACCGCCATTAATCCCCTGCAATATCGCGTAGCGCACATTACAAGCTTTCATTCTGAATACTTGTAAATGCCTGCGCCGCCATGTACAGACACTCCCCTTCTCCGGATTGGTGGGATCCCTCCAATCCCGAGCAAGGGGGAGTGTCTATACGCGGATTCGTGCATAGACACTCACCCTTGCTCAGGATTGGAGGGATCCCTCCAATCCGGAGAAGGGGAGTGTCTATACATGGAAGCGCGGGCATTTACAAGTATTCAGAATGAAAGCTTGTAATGTGCGCTACGCGATATTGCAGGGGATTAACGGCGGTATGCGGCAGCGGCGGCATCATCATATCTAAAGGTATGAGGGACAGGCCATCGCTGCAATGTGGGGGACATACGAGGCTGCAATGTGGGGGACATACGAGGCTGCAATGTGGGGGACATACTAGGCTGCAATGTGGGGGACATACAAGGCTGCTGCAATGTGGGGGACATACATAACTGCTGCAATGTGGGGGACATACATGGCTGCTGCAATGTGGGGGACATACATGGCTGCTGCAATGTGGGGGACATACATGGCTGCTGCAATGTGGGGGACATACATGGCTGCTGCAATGTGGGGGACATACATGGCTGCTGCAATGTGGGGGACATACATGGCTGCTGCAATGTGGGGGACATACATGGCTGCTGCAATGTGGGGGACATACATGGCTGCTGCAATGTGGGGGACATACATGGCTGCTGCAATGTGGGGGACATACATGGCTGCTGCAATGTGGGGGACATACATGGCTGCTGCAATGTGGGGGACATACATGGCTGCTGCAATGTGGGGGACATACATAACTGCTGCAATGTGGGGGACATATATGGCTGCTGCAATGTGGGGGACATACATAACTGCTGCAATGTGGGGGACATACATAACTGCTGCAATGTGGGGGACATACATGGCTGCTGCAATGTGGGGGACATACATGGCTGCTGCAATGTGGGGGGACATACATGGCTGCTGCAATGTGGGGGGACATACATGGCTGCTGCAATGTGGGGGGACAGACATGGCTACATTATGTGGGGGGACATACATGGCTGCTGCAATGTGGGGGGACATACATGGCTGCATTATGTGGGGGGACATACATGGCTGCATTATGTGGGGGGGACATACATGGCTGCATTATTGGGGGGAATACATGGCTGCATTATGTGGCATACATGGACATACATGGCATGGCTGCATTATGTGGGGGACATACATGGCTGATTATGTGGGGGGACATGGCATTATGTGGGGGGACATGACATGGCTGCAATATGTGGGGGACATACATGGCTGCATTATGTGGGGGGAATGCTGCATTTGGGGACACATTTAAAAAAAGTATCGGTATTCGGTATCGGCGACTACTTGAAAAAAAGTATCGGTACTTGTACTCGGTCCTAAAAAAGTGGTATCGGGACAACCCTAATATTAATATACATATAAATAAATAGATTATAGAAGCAATAGAAAAAGATGGAAGTATATAAGAACGAGGGGGGTAGACCAATATGCCACTCCTCATATTACAAATTAATCTCATGCACAAACATGCATGCACACCCCATGTGCGCTCAAGCATGCATGTATACACATATGAATAAAAAGGGGCCAAAAAGGACCAAAAAAGACTGCAAGGCGCAAAAAGTTGTGCCCCAAACTATTGCAGTGCATTTTTGGACCATGTACACAGAATAGGTTTTTCATTTTTGATAAAAAATATTGAAGGTATATGTTAAAGGATAGTATTGACATCTAATTCTTCATTTAAACCCAGGGGTGCAAGACAATTTAGGGTAAAGATCCAGAATGTTTCTCACATAAACGCGAGAAACGTTTGGCCTCAGATAATTTTTTGGGGATCGATTCGATGACCCATACCCGCAGGCCTTCACTAGATTGGTCATGATGTTCTAGGAAGTGGCGTGGTACACTGTGCTCATCACAGCCCGCTTCGACAAGACGTCGGTGGGTGCCAAAGCGCTGTCTAAGGGGATTGATGGTCCGGCCGACGTATAATAGTTTGCACGGACACATAAGACAGTAGATGACATAATCTGTTGAACAATTATAGAAGTTTTCAATTTTATAAGTTTTGTTCCTATGAGAAAATTCTTTTTGACCATGAGTTATAAAGTTACAGGTTTTACAGCGAGATTTATTACATCTATACATTCCTACAATAGGAATCAGACAGGTAGCACTGATGGGTTTAGGGTCTTTTAATCTACTGGGGGCTATTTTATTTTTTATTGTAGGAGCCCTCCTGTACGTAATGTTAGGCCTATCACACAACACAGTATCTAGGTGGGGGTCTTGTTTCAATATATTCCAATGTTTATTTAGGATCTGTTCCATTTTTTGATGTTGTTGATGGAAACCGGTAATGAATCTTACTGTTGATTTTTCAGGCGATGTTTTTCGTTTTGTTTTTTTTGCCTGAAAGAAACATCTTATGTGCTTGGTCTACTAATGATTCAGGGTAGCCCTTTTCTAGAAATTTTTGTTTGAGGTGTGCACTCAGGGAGATTTTCCTTCTTTGTGGAACCAGGACAGGTTAGCCTTTCTTGACCTTGAGCTTTGTCACGAAAACCACAATATCTTTGCCCGGAACTACACTAAGCCCACAGCGGGTAACTCTTACTTACATTATAAGAGTTGTCACCACCCATTGTGGATAAAAAACATACCGAAAGGCCAGTTCTGTAGACTCCGACAAAACTGCACTAGAGATAGTGACTACATCTCCCAGAATGCACACCTCAAACAAAAATTTCTAGAAAAGGGCTACCCTGAATCATTAGTAGACCAAGCACATAAGATGTTTCTTTCAGGCAAAAAAACAAAACGAAAAACATCGCCTGAAAAATCAACAGTAAGATGCATTACCGGTTTCCATCAACAACATCAAAAAATGGAACAGATCCTAAATAAACATTGGAATATATTGAAACAAGACCCCCACCTAGATACTGTGTTGTGTGATAGGCCTAAAATTACGTACAGGAGGGCTCCTACAATAAAAAATAAAATAGCCCCCAGTAGATTAAAAAAACCTAAACCCATCAGTGCTACCTGTCTGATTCCTATTGTAGGAATGTATAGATGTAATAAATCTCGCTGTAAAACCTGTAACTTTATAACTCATGGTCAAAAAGAATTTTCTCATAGGAACAAAACTTATAAAATTGAAAACTTCTATAATTGTTCAACAGATTATGTCATCTACTAGAAAAGGGGGCACAATAGGAGCCCACTTAAGTGGGATTGTGGCCACCCCGTACTGGGGTTAAGGTTGAAGGGGTTAAAACTTAATATAAGTATGCGAGGTGTTATATATACGTTTTGTGAATAATCTTGTAGTCCTGTGTCTTTAAGTGAAGGATCAGCAGCCAGCCAATAGGGTGCAGCCTGAAGATACAGGAAGCCAGGAAGGCTTTAAAAGGATTGGCTGGGCTGGGGATCCGCCTCTTTCTCCTCTGCAAGCACCAGTGAAAGAACCCCCTCGGGTATGGAGGCCCTCTTTAAAAAAATGTTAGAGAAGGCAGGCAGTGAAGGGGGCGAGGAATGGTTGAGGATGAGGAAGTGCCTATCATGTGAGGAGACAGGGAATGTATGTGAACTGGGCGCTGCTAGCGCTGTGGCTGAAGGAGCTGTGGAACAGCAGAGAGCCCAACAGACAGAGGCACAGGACAACGTGCAGCCGGCACGGAGGAGTCAGCCTACGATAGGAAGCAAGGCAGCCGTGACAAGGCGGGAGCGGAGCGAGGAAGGAGGAGGCGGCCGCAAAGGACACTATGGAGGACGCGGGAGTGAGACGTTCGGGGCGGCAGAAGAGGACACATTCACAGTCCCCAGGGAAAGGAGGAGGCGGGCGGGGCAAGCCAGCGCAGCCTGTAGCAAGCGCAGAGAAGGGACGCCCGCCAGCCAGGCGGGCAGCAAGAACGAGTCTGGAGGAAGGCAGCGTGTCAGCGCAGCCTGCAGCAAACACAGAGAATGGACGCCCGCCGGCCAGGCAGGCAGCGAGCCAGGATGTAGGCATCATGGATTCTAGTCAGACTGCACTAGCAAGGCAGACAAAAGTACCAGGACCGCTGCTGGGAGTATCAAGTGGGTCAGACACTGCACAACCTCCAGCAGTAGGTGAGTGTGGTCAGCTTCAGACCTTAAACATGTTAATTGGTTCTTTGTCTTCACTAGTTAAAACACTGTCCCCTGCTGCCCCAGGGTATATTAATGCTGCTGTGCCTGAGGCTTTGCTTAGTCCCTTACCCAGCATATCAACTCCTTCCCCTTGCGCAAGCCTGCATCAGCCCACTTTGGCTATGAGGGTCGGGGGGGGGGGGGGTTGGGGAGGGCGGTTTCCCTGCGGCAGGGGTTAATGTGCCTGAATCATGCATGAGAGAGGTGTTGCCGTGTGAGGTGTCTCCCTTGGGTTACCATCTGAGTGCAGCGGTAAAAGAAAAAATATGGCGGGGAGAGTTTATTGACATGTTATCCCTGTTACCCTCACAAAAAGAGTTCATGTCTAAGGTTGAAAAAAATGACAGACAGGAGGATGACAGACGCAGGCCAGTCCATAGGTCATTCAATAACTGGCTGCAGGCGTTTTGCATCTTTGCTGGAGTTATGTCAGAAAAACATCCGGGACATAGCGGAGGTTTGTTTCAGCATGTGGATCACATTCTGGAAGCATACAAGAGCTTCGGAGGGCTCGGCTGGTTTTATTATGATGAGTCCTTCCGCCAGAAGCTTTCTGTACACCCCTCACTGCGCTGGGGTATGAAGGACGTGGGGTTGTGGCTAAATTTGCTGGCCCCACAGAGGGCAGTCATGCCAAGACCAGTGGTGGCTTCCACTCCTGGCGCAGTGTACAGGAGGGGCAGCTGCTTTGCCTTTAATGAGAGTCAGTGCCGCTGGAACACGGCCTGTAAGTATAGGCACGAATGTTCTTTTTGCGCCGGCGCCCACCCGGCGGCAAAGTGCTTAAAGAAATCAGCTAATGCTGGGGGTCAGAATCTTAGGGATATTTTTCCAAAAAGCCTGCACGCCAGTGAGGCTGGAAAGCATGCGTCCATGGTTGGACAAGTATCCAGACCAGGTGACAGCGCAGTTCCTCTTTAAGGGTTTTGAATTCGGTTTTCCCCTACCTTCATTCACCGGGGTGGGGTGTACGGTGGTGGAGAATTTAAAATCGTTAGAGAAATTCCCACACATTCTCAGGTAGAAAATTGAGAAAGAAATTGCTGAGGGGCGAATTGCTGGCCCTTTTGGCCACCCCCCTTTGACAATTTCCGCATATCACCTTTGGGGGTGGTGCCCAAGAAGGAGCAAGGTACATATAGAATCATTCATCATTTATCTTTCCCCAAAGGAAACTCCTTGAATGATGAGATTGACGATTCACTCTGCTCGGTCTCGTACGCGACATTCGAGGAGGCAATTGTCAAGATCCGACAATGTGGGCCTGGGGCCTTAATGGCCAAGGCCGATATAAAATCAGCATTTAGGCTGTTGCCCATAGCCCGGAGGCATTTAATTCTTTGGGGTTCTATTTTGACGGAGCTTATTTTTTCGACCGGTGTCTGCCCATGGGGTGTTCTGTATCTTGCTCTTATTTCGAAGCATTCGCATCCTTTTTGCATTGGGTAGTGTGTGTTCAATCCGGTTGCGATAAACTAATACACTACCTGGATGATTTCTTGTTCGTGGGCCCGCAGGGTTCTTTGATGTGTAGCGAGCTGTTGCAGGCCTTCCAGAATACGGCTAAGCTGTTCGGGGTCCTCTTGGCGGAGGAAAAGACGTATCCCCCCACGTCATCCTTGGAGTTCCTAGGCATTCAGATCGACACTTGCCGGATGGAATTTCGGTTGCCAGAAGAAAAGCTAGTGAAATTAAGGTCCTTGTTGAGATCCTTTCTGGTAAGAAAGAAGGTGTTGCTTAAGGAGATGCAGTCACTGTTGGGAGTTTTAGCCTTTGCCTGTAGGGTCATGCCAGTAGGCCGTATTTTTTCAAGGCAGCTTTACTTGGCAATCGCGGGCATGAAATCGCCATTCGCTCACGTCAGGCTGACCAGTTCATTGAAGGCGGATATGTTGGTCTGGTCACGGTTCTTGGATGTGTATAATGGGAGGTCCTTTTTTCAGGATGAGTTTATTGGTGCAGCGGATTTCAAACTATTCACTGACGCAGCAGGGTCGAAAGGTTTTGCGGCAATCTGGGGGTCACATTGGTGCTGTGCTGCATGGCCGGACTCATGGGTGGCTCAGGGAGTCACGAAAAATATAGTGCTATTAGAGCTTTTTCCAATTTTGGTGGCTATGGAATTGTGGGGTGCCCAATTTGCGAACAAAAGGATCCTGATTGAGACAGACAATAAAGGGGTTCTCTTTGCAATCAACTGCCTCTCATCTAAATCGCTGATGGTGGTGAAGGTCTTGCGAAAAATTGTCTTTCTATGTCTGCATTGTAATGTCTGGTTGAAAGCGAAACATACACGGGAGTTGAAAATAATCTTGCCGATGCGTTATCTCGGTTTCAGATGGTTCGTTTTCGCCAGCTGCTTCCGGAGGCAGATGTGGAAGGGATGAGTTGCCCGGAATTTCTATGGGATGTGATATGGACGTAGTGTCAAGAGCCATACAAAGTTCAGTTGCTTGTTATGCATCTTCCTGGAATAGTTGGCTGTCTTTTGCAAGAGTCTTAGGAGCAAACGATGGCCGCCCGTCCGAGGGGGTCATTGTTGGAGTTTGTAGCATCACTAATGCAGCAGCAATTTTCTTTCAGCCACATTTCTAAAACACTGGCCGGGATTTCGTTTTTTTGCCGTCTAAAGGGGTACCCCCGTGCACAGCTTACTTCTCAGTAAAGCAAGCATTGAAGGGTTACAGGAGGTTGCACTTTGTTCCTGATGATCGGAGACCGATATCACTGGAACTTTTGGGCAAGCTGTGTGGGATAACGGAGTCGGTATGTTTTTCAGGCTTCGAGGCGTTACTTTTTAGCACAGCGTTTGTTCTCGCTTTCCATGGGGCGTTGCGCATCTCGGAGCTCCTCCCACAGTCTAAATTGGGTGGCTCGGGGATTCAAGCGGACCACGTGTCGGTGTGTCCGTCCGGGGTGCATTTGTGGTTAGAACGTTCCAAGACGGACGCCTTAGGGAAGGGCACTAGGATTCAGCTAGCAGCACAGGCCGACAAGTCTGTGTGTCCCGTCGAGCTGGTAACTCGTTTTTTAAGGGTCAGGCCTCCGGTCCGGGGTTCATTCTTGGTCCATAAGAACGGGGGGCCCCTTACTAAATATCAATTTGACTTTGTTCTCCGCAAATGCCTACAGAAGCTGGGCCTACACAACCTTAGGATTTCCTCCCACTCGTTCAGAATTGGCGCAGCGTCTGAGGCGGCGCGAAGGGGGGTAGGTGAGTCGGCCATCAAGGATATGGGGAGGTGGAATTCAAATTGTTTTAAATTGTATGTTCGTCCTAATCTTTTTGTTTGAATCCCTCAGGTCGGCCATGTACAGTTTGGATTCTGGGACATTCCTATATTTATTGGGCGCATAAAAGAGCGGCCCTGCGTAGGTATTTCACCAACTTGTCTCTACGTCCGGAATCCTTTCAGGTATATTGGAAAGGGGTGCGGGGCCTGCAGTGGCACCAGCTCTATTTCCATTTATGTAAATTGTGTCAAAATTGGCCTAGGCCGGATGTTCTAGTTTTATATAGGCGGGAACGATTTGGGGAACATGAGGACCCTGGATTTGCTTTTTTTGATGCAGAGGGATCTGCATCGTTTTGCTATCACCTCTCCAGGTACAATACTAGTATTTTCGGAAATTGTCCCTCGCCTCTCATGGCTTTCGGCTTGTCAGTGGAAGGCTATGGAGAAGATGAGGAAGCGCATAAACAGGGCCATGGAGAAGTTCATGCCTAGAATTGGGGGGTTGTCATACAGGCATGTGGACTTAGAAAGGGGTTTTCCCGGACTGTACAGACAGGACGGGGTTCATCTCTCAGAGGTGGGAATTGACATTTTCAATGTAGGATTACAGAATGGTATTGAACAGGCCGCGGTGGTGGGGTGGGGCCGGGTTTGAATTCAAGCCCGGCTTGTGGGGCGTGTTATTTCATGATTTAATTAATGCTGCTTGAGTCCTAAAAACTAAGCAGTTACACAGTTGGTTGTTTTTTTCATTAAAGTTGATGTTTGATATTGAATAATGAAAGTTTATATGGTCAATTTAATTCATGTTTTAAAACCAATAAAGTTGCCGCGGCCATTATTTGCCAAAAAAACTTGGGGTGGACATTTATTTATTATTTATTTATTATTTATTTAAGTATACCTCATTGTACCTGGAGTAAGGTTGTTGAACGGTCCATATGTGTGGCCTACAATCCCATGTCTTATGTGTCCGTGCAAACTACTATACGTCGGCCGGACCATCAATCCCCTTAGACAGCGCTCTGGCACCCACCGACGTCTTGTCGAAGCGGGCTGTGATGAGCACAGTGTACCACGCCACTTCCTAGAACATCATGACCAATCTAGTGAAGGCCTGCGGGTATGGGTCATCGAATCGATCCCCAAAAAATTATCTGAGGCCGAACGTTTCTCACGTTTATGTGAGCGAGAAACATTCTGGATCTTTACCCTAAATTGTCTTGCACCCCTGGGTTTAAATGAAGAATTAGATGTCAATACTATCCTTTAACATATACCTTCAATATTTTTTATCAAAATATTTTTTATCAAAGTTTATGTTTTGAAAAACCTATTCTGTGTACATGGTCCAAAAATGCACTGCAATAGTTTGGGGCACAACTTTTTGCGCCTTGCAGTCTTTTTTGGTCCTTTTTGGCCCCTTTTTATTCATATGTGTATACATGCATGCTTGAGCGCACATGGGGTGTGCATGCATGTTTGTGCATGAGATTAATTTGTAATATGAGTGGCGGCATATTGGTCTACCCCCTCGTTCTTATATACTTCCATCTTTTTCTATTGCTTCTATAATCTATTTATTTATATGTATATTAATATTTTTAAAAATTCATGTAACATTATTGAAATATTTAGATAAGTCACATGATTTCTTTCAGTGTTCTATTATGTAGCGCTGTGCGCATTTTGCGATTTTGAGATTAGAGCGTGAACAATTCCCCACACTACATATTGTGATATATATATGTTTTTATATGTTTTTTAAAATTATAGTGTGATTAATTCCCCATATCACATATTGTGCTATAGGTAATATATGTTTTTTTACTATTACATATTTTCCTCCTGAAATGCGGTTCCCCCTTTGCAATTTCCTTTGTAAATCCTCTTATTTTTAATGTTGTATGAAGTTTTAAACAGTTCCCCTAAGAGTGACCTGTCCCTTATGTTGCTCGTATTTCTAGCTCCTCTATTGGTTGGCGCACTACCATGTGATATGTATATTTACATCCCTTATTTTTCCTTTCAACCACACTTGACAAAGAAGCGCGCAGGTTTTCTATTCAACCAGCGCACGCTCTAAAACGCGTTGTGTCCCTTCTCGGCCACCGTCTCAGTGACGTCACAGACCAGTGGACGAGCTGACAGCTCAGCAACGCTTGTGTGTGGAGGTGGAAGTCGGCTCCTTTCCTTCTTCTAATTCCCCCCCCTGCCGCAGGCATCTGAATGACATCTACTGACGGCTCCCTCAGCATCCATCCTGGTTTCTAGACTTTTCTTTAGATCGTTCACCAGCACCCTAGACTACATCAATGCTTCTTCTAGATGTAAGTGTTGTATATTTATTGATATTTTAATTAAATGCAGTTCACTCAGCGGCGCTTTCTGTTTTTGTTTTTTTTCTCTGGTAGGATAGGAGTACATTTTAATTCATTTTAATATTTTTTAACTTTTTTAATTGATAGGTACACCAAGTAGTAAAAAATAGTGAAGATCAAGTAGGTCAGTGGATGGTTGGGTTCCAATCCGTAGCGTAGGGCCCCCATATGGTAGTATAGATACACTGGGCAAGTACAGTGTTGTAACTCTATGATATATTCAAATTATGTGGTCTTTAAGTGATATATTTCTTCTCTCTCTTCTGTCCCATGGGATTTGTCCCATGGGACCCGTGTAAGGAGGGCTGGTATAATGCAGACGTTGGTGCATAGATACCAACCTCCTCAGACGTATATTACATTATGTGCAATAGTCCCCTATATGGGTCTTTTTGCTATATATATATATATATATATATATATTATATATATATATATATATATATATATATATATACTCTTATGTAATTACCTGGAGCAATATTACTATTACTACTGCCAGTGTATTGTATTTTAGGATACTCATCTAGGATGCTTTTAATTAATTATATAGATTGGACTATTTAGGTTCTCTTTCTATATATGCCTTAAGATGTGCTTTTTCTTTATATATTGTTTCTATTGTTTTATATTGCTTTTAATATTTTCTATATGTTTTATATAGTTCTTACACTGTTTATACACTGTTATCGCCTATATGGGATGTATATTAATATTGGGAAATAGTTATTATCTGTCTCCCACTGGGTATACATACTCCAACACGGCTGCTGTCATCTTAATATTTGTATGTGTAGGTGTGCGTATGTGGCGCAGGATATATGGTCATTTCTGCTTAGTCTTGTATATTTGGGTGGCTGGATTTGCTCCTTATAGTGATGTTCCAACTTTATTTGACCCTCAGAGCTCCAGACGCGGCTTCCTAGCTGGTCCCAAAACGGAAGCGCCGGGTGGAACGCACAACACCCACACTTCTTGGGTCTGGATAATCTAATGCAATGTGCGCGCACGGCGAAAGCGGAAATGCGAGGTGGAACGCAAACACCCGCACTTCCTGTGCTTGGAGAATCCAATACAGTGGATGTGCATACCCACGCGCATGCGCGAGTACGGCGAAACCGGAAGTGCAGGGTGGAACGCAAGAGGGCCCCGCACTTCCTGATTGAAGGTGGCGTGCGCTCCAGCATGCATGGGGTGCTGGTGTAAGCCATCAAGACAGTAGCAGAGCGGACTGGATGTGGGCCATCCCCCGGGCACACAACGTTGTCAGGTGGGGAACATTGCTATGTCTGTACCTGTACACATGTATCTCTGTGCCCTGGTGTGGCCAGATTGGTTCTAGGTCCTGGTACACTGGCCTGTATATAGCTACACTGCTAATTGGTATATAGAGACAGTGACCCCAGAGATCTCACTATATTGTATACATAGATCCCCTTGATACGGTCTGACCCTCTGCACTAGTGTAATCTCCTCTAGGTGATGAGTGGGGTAGGCAGAGCCTCGCAGAAAAGGCGGGACTCGTCAGCCAGTGGCCAATAGTGTTGGGTTTTGCTGCGCCCTTATGTACACATGCACTTATAAGGACTTAAGGATGACATGCAGAAAGAGAGCTATCACAGACCACCTAGGCTTTGAGGAAGGGGGTACGCCCCAGAAACGCGTCAGCCATGTTGATGTCAAGGGTTTGACTGGCAGGTGCCGTGAGGTCCAGTCTCAGCTGTTTTGAAAAGCGCTTACTTCTGATTGGTTTGTGAGTAGGACCATTGCTTTTTTTTATCTTGTCTAATAAAACTTTTAAGTGGTAATGCACAAGGTCGGTGCGCCCTCCTTTCTTTTCTTTTTTATTTTAGCCTTATGAACACCCTTTGTTCTGTGGAGGGCTGCAAGACTTCAGACTTTGCCATTGGATTATACTGACATACCCAGTTTGGCAATACACCAGAGCGCAGGAGGATTTTTGTGTTATATTGCCCCCACGAATGCAGCCATGTCCCCCCACGAATGCAGCCATGTCCCCCCATACCTAGATGCTGCCGCCGCATGGTTACTCAGCGCGTGGGGAACATCACAGCTTTCATTTGAATAGCTGTAGTGTTCCCCGCAGGGCTGTGTATAGACACTCCCCCTTGGATAGTATCGGATAAG
The DNA here is from genome assembly GCA_029574335.1 of Rana kukunoris. Lineage (NCBI taxonomy): Eukaryota > Metazoa > Chordata > Amphibia > Anura > Ranidae > Rana > Rana kukunoris. Next base: position 432,520,494 of record CM056052.1, read on the forward strand.
GCATCGGGGGCATTTGCGGGAGTACAAGTACTCCCGCAAATGCTCAGTATCGGTCAACCCTAGTTTTTTCCTGCCAAAAAACTGCATTTTGAACGCAAATTTCGGGCGTTCAGAAAAAAGCCAATAAACTCCAAAGCTCATTAACACTGAAAAACGCCCAGGTGTGCATGGGCACATAGGCTAACAGAGTTCAGTTTATGGGCTTAAAAAAAAATTTGCCAAAACGCCAATAAACTGCAGTTTATCAGCTTCAGTGTGCATGGAGCCTAAGAGGTTGTGGGAGGAATGAAGAGAACGATTTAGTTGGTATTTTGAAACTAGGTTAGTGATGTAGTTGGATGTAGGCTGAGTAGCTTTGTAAGGTGTTAGTATTTAGAATTGAATTTGTTGAGTGAGCGGAAGTAAAGGGATTTGCAAAAAGTAGCAGAAACTGAATGGTTGGTTGGTAAGGTGGATGAGCCTGGCAGCAGTATTCATGATGGACTGAAGGGGAGAAAGCCTATGTAAAATATAGCAATTAGGGTTGAGCCGAACACCCCTGTGTTCGGTTCGCACCAGAACCTGCGAACAGATTAAAAGTTTGTGTGAACTTTAGAAGCCTATTAAAGTCTATGGGACTCGAATTTTTGAAATCTAAAGTGCTAATTTTAAAGGGTAATATGCAAATTATTGTCCTAAAAAGTTTTTGGGAACATGGGTCCTGCCCCAGGGGACATGTATCAATGCAAAAAAAGTTTTAAAAAAATGTCAGTTTTTTTCGGGTTTGGTATGGATTTTAAGGGGAACTCCACCCCAAATAAAAAAAAATGCCGTGGACCCCCACACATTTATTTTTTATGAATGACTTTTCTCTGTATTGCCAGGAGTCGACAATTCATTATAGCCGCGAGTGATTTTAAATTACTTTTTTTCCTTCAGAAATTACACTTTGTGCAGGGACAGTTCTAAGCATGGGAAACAAGCACTACTTTACAGGCATACTTTACACACACCCCAGGTACGAAATGTAATGGAATATTTCACTTTTATTGTTTCACTTAAAGGAATTATTGAAATCACTGCTGCCAAAAAAACTGCAGTTTTTAAAACTTTGTTCGCATTGATACATGTCCCCTGGGGAAGGATCCAGGTCCCCAAACACTTTTTATTACAATAACTTGCATATCAGCCTTTAAAATTAGCACTTTAGATTTCAAACGTTCGAATCCCATAGACTTTAACAGGGTTCTAAAGTTCACACGAACTTGCCGCGAACACCCTAAATAGTTCGCTGTTCGGCGAACAGGCAATGTTCGAGTCGAACATGAGTTCTACTCGAACTCGAAGCTCATCCCTAATAGAAATGCGGAGGGAGTTACAGTATTTGAGGCAAGTGATAACCAGGGAGTGAATTAGAAGCTTTGTGGTGTCATTGGTTAGGAAGGGGCACATTTTGCAGATGTTGTGTAGGTTGAGACATGGTAGGTAAGTCCTGGGCAGCCATCAAACTGGACATATTTCACAGAAGAGGATTTGCTTCTTCAAGCAAATATTGACAATGCTAATCTTATATTAGATCAGTCACAGTTTCATAGTTTCCCCAAAATGGGATCACAGAGAATAGAATAGAGATACAAAAGACTCCATGGAGTGAAAATCCCTCAGAAGCATAAGCCAAAAGGAACCATCACCACATGGCTTGATTTGTTTCAATAATCTTAAGAAACTACATGGAACACAGGGGTCCAGTTTCTAGGTGAAATTGCACCAGCTCTTGCACTGTTGGCTGAAAATCCGATCGTTTGTACTCTCCATTGGACAATTGATGTCGGATTTTCTGCGGACAAATGTAGGATGGCAGGCTTTAAAATGTTCTATGGACAACGATCTGTTAGATTTTGACAGACTTGTGTACACACGATCGGAGACAAGACCCCAAAGAACAAACACGCATGCTCAGAAGCAATGGTAACCATAACACAACATTAGCAGACGTTGCCCAAAGGGTGGTGCTAAAGAGCTGAAAAAACACGTAGTACGTCTAGTACGTCACTACGTTCGTATTTGTTGGCCGACAATTGTGTGCCATTTGTATGCAAGACAAAATCCAGGCACATGCCTTTCAGACTAAAGTGCAATGCTTTGTCTGTGGAAAATCTGATCGTTTGTACGAGGCTTTAGTATCTAATGGTTTATAGAAAAGTATTCTGCCTATTGGTGTATATATGTGTGTATATATATATATATATATATATATGTGTGTATGTATGTATGTATGTGTGTATATATATATATATATATATATATATATATGTATTTATATATAATTATTTTATATACATTTACAATGTCATAGTAATAGAGTTAGTAATCAAATGCTGCTTTTGTTTTTCTTGTACTTCGGACACAGTTGCTGAAGCTGATTTTTCTGAGGGTATTTGAGAAAACAATTTAAAAGTCAAAAAGTGAAAGATGGAATTGACTAATCATCATGGAAACTTTTCTTATTTTGTAGGAGGCAGACTATACATTAGAAAAAAAAAACGGAAACATCGAGAACACTAGTCATATGTATTCTCTTCCTAAATCAGTTCTGGGTCAGTAGTAGAAAGTACCGAACAATTCTGTGTCCAGCTTGTAAAACTACAGCCTGGAGCAAACATTTTAAAGAAGGCTTGACACTTTTTGTAAAGGTTAGAACTGGTAAATAAACCATCAAATTACTCAATCTTTTAGTTTTATGATAGTGTTTATAGAAAAACACTTAAATGCTTGTAGTCCTAAGGCATGTCATAAAATAGAACATTTTAAAGGTCTTGTTTCCTGAATTACGACTTTTTCTGCCTTTACTGTATGTAAAAGAGTTTGGAAGCTTTGGCATTATTTTATCTTGGCAGGGAAAGTTTGTGTGGTGTTTATGATTTTTCTTTACTTGCTAAAAGGCTTCTTAAGGGGGGGGAGATTTGGATATAATTTTGTCTGATAAGCTCTTTTAGAGCTCTTACACACATTAGTACATTGGGTGATGTGCAGAGTAAAACATGCTTGTTGTGGCACACAGGAGCCACAGCTGCGGAGTCATTTTGCCCATTGAGATGCACCTCTCTACCAATCCCTCCACTAGCTTCCACTCACCCAATAAATAAAATTCAAAGTTCTAACAATAATTAACAAAGCCTTCCACAACTTGGCCCACAGCTACATCACTAACCTAGTCCCAAAATACCAACCAAGCCGCTCTCTTCGGTCCTCTCATTACCTCCTGCTCTCTAGCTCCCTTGTCCCATGCTCGCCTCCAGGATTTCTCCAGAGCTTCTCACATCCTTTGGAACTCCCTACCCAAATCTGTAGGGCCTCGTACACACGAGGGGATATGTCCGCTGAGAACGGTCCGATGGACCGTTTCAGCAGACATCTCCGATCGTGTGTATGGGCTAGCGGACAGATTTGTCCATCGGACAAATTTCAAAGCATGCTTTGAAATTTGTCCGCTACAAACCTGTCCATCGGATATGTCCGCTGGTTAGTACGGGAAACCAGCGGACATATCCTCCCACACATGCGTCGTATCCTGTGAATGGATCCGACGCATGCGCGCGGAAGTGTTTACTTTCTGGTGCGTGACGTAGCGGTGACGTGGCGGCGTCAACGTCACCGCCGCGTCACCGACACGTCACCGCGCCGTCCGCGGGGGGGAATTTGATCCGATGGGTGTACACGCCATCTTGATCAAACTCGATCGTGGATCACACACGCCATCAAACTCCACACTCTCGGACCAGTTCGGACATATCGATGGAAATGGTCCGCGGACCGTTTTCATCGGATATGTCACGATCGTGTGTACGAGGCCTAAGACTGTCCCTAATCTATCATATTTAGACGATCCCTGAAACTCTTCTTTAAGAAGCCTATCCTGCTTCTAACTAACACTGTTTTACTTCCTCCATCAGCTCATCCCCACAGCTATTACCTTTGGTATCAATTGACCCTCCATTTTAACATTGTAAGCTCTAATGAGCACGGCCCTCTGATTCCTCTTGTACCAAATTGTAATGTAACTGTAATGTCTGCTTTTATTTTGTTAATTGTTGCGCAAACTGGCGCTATATAAAACCTGTAAAAATAATTATAAAAAAGCATCATACTTGGCTATATGCATGTAACCGCTGGCACTTTCACAGATGCATACATTGTGGGCGTAGTTTATAAAATGTACAGTTTTATGTTTAAAAATATGCCCACATGAGTGCCAGTGGTTATCCACATGTAGCCATGCATTTTTTTCTGTAATGCATGTCAATAAGCAAAAAATATGCTGTAGCTGTGGCTCTTGGGCAACACAACAAGCATATTTTATTCTGTACAGCTGTACCCCTAATCTACAGCTGTGTAAAAGCAGCCTTAGGCCTTGTACACACGATCAAATCTGTCTGCTGGAAACGGTCTGCTAGACCGTCCCAGCAGACAGATTCGATCGTGTGTACGGGCGAGCCGACGGATTTGGCCACCCGACAGATTTCAAAGCATGCTTTGAAATCTATCGGGTGGGAATCCGTCCGCCCGACATGTCTGCTGGTTAGTACACTTACCAGCAGACATGTCGTCTCGCACCGGCGCCGAATGGATTCGGCGCATGCGCGGATGTGTTTTACTTCCTGGTGCGGTGACGTGGCGGCGTCAACGTCACCGCCACGTCACCGACACGTCAGCGCGCCGTCTGCTGGCGGGGATTTTGGTTTGCTCATGTGTACACGCGAGCAAACCAAAATCCTAGCAGACAGATTTGTTCAAATCGGTCAGTCCGACCGTTTTGAACAAATAGATTGCCTCGTGTGTACGAGGCCTTAGTGATTTTGTTAATGTAATTTCCTTTGTACCAACGATTTACTTGTGCCTCTGAAACCAACATTACATGTGAACACTAAGCATCTCCAGGTGCCCATTGGTATCAATCAGTGGCGTTAACAGAGTTATGGGTGCCCGGGGCAGAATTTTTTTTTCGCCCCCCCCCTTGTATTCCCCCCCTTGTATAATCATCACTCTGGTATATAAGGGTAAAAAACACATGTAAAGGCATTACATTTTAATGGTGGTAAAGAGCAATACATTTTTTATGAAAAAACACTTATGAAAAAACAATAGAAAACGGAAATGACTGATGACAACTAGGCGGCCTAAGCACAGACACACAGTACAGTACAGACTCATTACGGAGTACAACATGCCTGTCCTGATGCTATTGCCAAAAGGCCCTCCTGACTGCGGCCTACTACAATAATCTGATTATAACAGCGCATGAACTATAGGACTTTCAACATGTAAGGGGTGAAATGATTAATCCAATGTAATGCATCCCTCAGGACTTTCAGCATGTAAGGGGTTAAACGATTAATCCTGCAACAATTTTAACCCCTTACATGCTGAAAGCCCTGAGGGGTGCATTACATTGGATTAATCATTTCACGCCTTACATGCTGAAAGTCCTATAGTTCATACGCTGTTATAATCAAATTATTGGCATTGGTGGACCACCAATGCCAATGAAGGTAACAAGGTGAATGCCATGGATGTCTGTAGAATTGTATCGTTAAATAAGTGAGGTCTATTGTGCAGGGTTTAGTACTTACATGGGCTCCAGTCCTAATGTGTATAAGGAAGGAGCTTTCCCAGGATCACGGTCGGACCCACAGGAGATGTGGCACTTAAATAAGTCCAGTAATGTCAGGTGTCGTCTCCTCCCTCCCCCTCATTGTCTCAACCGCCAAACGGCGGACATCATGTGGCTCCCTCGGCGTTCCTGTGAGCTATTGCTCCGGCCAGTGCCATCACCGATGTCGCAATGGCGTGACGTCATGACGCCTGAACGCATGTGGGACCAAAGCCGCATATGCGCACAGGGTCATGTGCCGCCTAGTAATGATCAGGAGATGCCGCCGACACGTAGTGATTTCCCTGGTGGCCAGTGGTATCAATGATTTAGAATTCATGGCATAATGTGCAACTCCATGGTTTTAGAAATGTCAGCCATTAGAAAAGCCACCAGCACATCTAACAATTCAGTGGAACGTGACCTGCAGAAAGTTGCTAAGCTCTGCACTGAACTGTTGGATGCAGTAGGGCTTGCTAAAGTGCTGACTCTGCTTTTAACTACTGCCTGCTCTCAGACTCTTAGGCTGGGTTCACACTATACTACATGACAGTAGTACAACTTTCATCCTACTTTGCTCTGTGACATCGGTCCTACATTGGTCCTACATTGAACAGGATACTACTTTGATCTGACTTTCTGATAGTCTGACTTGTTGTTTGACCAATCAAAACAATCCCAAAGTGAGATAAATTCCTTACTGCTGCTGTAATCACCATGTCGGATGTCAAAAGTCGGATGGTAAGGACAAGGGTCCTACTTTGATCCGACTTGAATGATATTCAATGGGCTGAAGTAGGATCAAAGTCGAACCAAAGTAGTACATGGAGTATTTTTAAAGTCTGAGTGACTTGTGTCAGACCAGTTAAGACAGGTCTTATAGGGAAACATTGATTTCCACACATCATGTGACATGAGCTCCCAATGTCGGAGCGTTTGGACCAGTGTAAACCCAGCCTCAGGGTGTGCTTGTAGGCAGGTGCCTACAAGGGGAATGTTCTACAATAGCAAGTGAATTTAGTCTGCCCTGGTTAGGGAAGAGTTAAGTTCTTACCACCGATTTTCCTGGCCTTTTGGATCCTGTCATCCTTCCCCTTTGAGATATACAGTATATATATATATATATATATATATATATATATATATATATATATATATATATATATATTAGAGCTTTTTGTGCGGTAACGCATGGGAGCTGGAGAGTCCATATCACCTGGAAGGATGTAATTTTTAATAAGTCATCCCAAGGGATTCACCAGTTATGGACTCAGACATCTACAGGTATGCCTGGGCAGTCACAGAGAAGTTAGCTAGGAATTAAACTGAGATGCACTTTGTTGTTGTAAAGTTCCTGAAGCGTTTTTAGGAAAGTTCTTGGATTGTTGCTTAAGCCTGGTCTGAATTCATTCAAAGGGTACTGCCATAATGACTTTTACATGAAGGCGTCCCATCTGGTCCCAGGCATTGATGAGCAAGCACAAAGGAGAATGGTAGCCCCACATGCACAAGTCACTGACACCTGAAGATGCTTAGTTTTTAACTATAATTACATCCTTGTGTTTGACTTTGTTGTAATACATGCTTGTTTAAAATGACTGTAAAGGTTCAAGGTTTATTACCTTCATATTAGCCCCCCTAATACTCACCCGAGCCCCATTCTGACCCAGCAATGTGCATGAGAGGAGAGGCTCTCCTGGGTCTCTTCCTCGTCATTGGCTGAGACAGCAGTGGGGGCCATTGGCTCCTACTGTCAATCCCAGCCCTTGAGCCAATGAGGAGAGCCAGGGCAGGGCCATCTGCGCTCCGTGTGTGAATGGACATGCAAAGCCAAGGCTTGGGAGTGAGCCTGCTCGGTTTGCACCCATAGCAAACTGCTTGCTTTGACGTGAAGGAGGGGCCAGGAGCATCAGCGGGGGACCTAAGAGGTTTAACAAAGCATCAGTTATTGATGTGAAACGTGTCAGCATTGTTACCCCACTGTTTGCTTTTTTACTGCTGTGGAGTGTCATTTTTTTACTGGTATTAAAGGCACCATTTTTTATATTTTTGGTATCGTGTTGGAGTGCGGCTGTCCATCTCCTTCTTTTCTTTGTTATTGCCTTGTGAATTGCCCGCACCCACTGGGTTTTTGGATCGTAACTACCACTGGGGAGCTCCTGTCTTGAGCGGCGTCTTTCTTCTACGAAGAGGTTTGTTTGTAGTAACACGTGCAAGAGGGCCATAGGATTGAATGGCAGCTTAAAGCAGAAATATAAGGCAGTGAGGGTTGCCCCTTCTATTCTAGGCATGTCAAGCATGAGACCACTGCTTATAGCAAAACCATATATACTCCAACAATTATTTAGCGTGAAATGTTACCCTCATAGGTGTTATATGAAACAAATACACACTGGTCTCCTATAAGACAACTTAGAAGGAGCAAATCATCATGCATAATAGAAAGTGTCTCAGCAATCAAAGATTAGCAAATCTTTCTGTACAATCTTTATTTCAAGAACATAAATAAAACCCTTGAATGAATGAATGAAAAACGTATATAGCGCGACACATGCAAACTTAATCGCCTATGGGCGCTTGTTGTTCCTGTCTCCTTTGATATCAAAAGAGATGAGTCTTGATCTTTCTCCTGAAGGCTAAGTGGTTCTCCTCCAACCGAATGGTGTTTGGTAAAGCGTTCCATAGTCTGGGACCTTGGACGCGCGAATCTTCTATCTCCTTTGGGCTTGTATCTGGCTTTCGGTATCTGGAGAAGATTTTGATTGGTGGATCGCAGAACGCGATTGGGGTTATGGGCTTTTATTTTTTCGCATAGATAATGGGGAGCATTCCCATGGATACATCTATGCGTTGGACAGAGTGCTTTAAAAGCAATTGTCTTTTACTGGTAGCCAGTGAAGGGTTCTCAGTGAAGGTGAGATTGATTCCCAGGGCTTTTTCCCAGTCACGAGTCTGGTGGCTGTATTTTGAACGACTTGCAGACGAGCGATTTGGTACTTAGGGAGTCCGAGGTAAAGAGCATTTGCATAGTCCAGTCTGGAGTTCACAACTGCTCCTACCATGACCGCAATATCTTCTTTTGGAAAAAAAGGAGTAAGTCTGCGTAGTAGGCGCAGTAGATGGTGAGATCCGCTGACTACTGACCCTATTTGTGCGTCCATTGTCATGTAGGAGTCGAAGACTTTGCCGCTAGGGGTAATGATTTTGCCCAGAATGGGCGGGGGTGTCCACGTTGTTGCGGGTTGATTCACACGCTTGGCGTGAAACAGAAGTTCTGTTTTTGCTCCGTTGAGTTTAAGCTAACTCTTTGTCATCCAGTTCTCTATCAAAGAGAGGCATGTCTCTAGATTGAGGTGGTGATCCTTACTATTGCAGATGCGGAAATATAGTTGCGTGTCATCTGCATATGAGTGATAAAGCAGTTTTTGGCTGCTGATGATTTCAAAAAGAGGAAGAAGATAGATGTTGAATAGCACCGGCGACAGAGGGGATCCTTGAGAGACTCCGCATGATACCTGTGCGTTTTTCAGAAGTGAAGGGTCCTAACTTCACTATTTGCGATCGGTTTTCCAAAAAAAAGAACCAAGATAAATCGCCTTCTGCGACTCTGGCTACTTCAGCTAGCCTTGTCAATAATAGTTTGTGGTCTACAGTGTCGAAAGCTGCGCTTAGGTCCAACAGAACCAGAAGACAAGATTCTCCTTCGTCTGTGGCTTCGAGAGCGTCGTCCCATATTTTGAGCAATGCTGTTTCCATTCCCGTGTCCAGGACGAAAACCCGATTGAAATGGATCAAGTAAGTTGTGGGTATCTAGATGCTGTTGCAGCTGTTATACCACTACTTTCTACATTACCTTTAAGAGTGCATTTAGGCCTGTTATGGGACGGCAGTGGACTGAGTCCTTGGGGTCTAGTGTGGGTTTCTTCAAGATGGGTTGGATTATGTCCTCTTTCAACTTGGAGGGCATTATGCCTTCCTTGAATGACTGGTTTATAAGCTGCTTGATAGGAGGCGCCAGGATGTCGTCGCATTCCTTCAGCAGCTTAGTGGGGATGATATCATTTGGCGCTGTGTCATTACGCAAAGTACCGATGATATTCTTTGTGGCATGGATAGAGATGGGTTCCAATGTGAACTTACCTGATTGTGGTGAATTGCTGTTGGTATTATGTGAATAATTGGGGGGGGGGGTTAAGGGGGGTATTGTTTTGCTGAATGCTTTCTTGGATTCCCTCGATTTCTATTAATGAAGTAATCCGATAATTCATTGCAAAATTCTTGGGTGTCCGAGTTGGGGACTTCAAGGCATTCTGGATTCATGGTCTGAGTGACCAGCTTGAAGAGTTCGCCGGGGGGCGGTTTAGGGCACTGTTGATAGCCTCGGAAAAATAATTTTTCTTGGCTTTGAAGATTTCTTTGTGGTATTTCTTGTTATTGCTTTGTAGATGGAGCGGTCCTCCTCTGACGAGCTTCTTTTCCAGGCGGCTTCCGCCCTTCTGCGCTCTTGCTTCAGTAACGCCAGTTGGCTGTTGAACCATCTGGAGGTATTTTTTCGGATGCAGGTTTTTTTGTTTCGGCGCTATTAAGTCAGCTGACTGTAATAGTGCTGTGTTTATGGCATCCAGTGTTTCTTCGGCCGTTTGATGCAGCTGAATTGTTTTTATTTTTTCCCTTAAAGTGGTTTTGAAGAGTTCCGAGTGGAGCTTCTTCTGACATCTAGTCCAGTGTGTTGTCACTGGTTTTGATGTTTTTGTCAAGGGAGGGGTTTCGGAAATAATGAATTTAATTGCATGGTGATCTGTCCATGGCAACAGTTCATTTTCCAAGATTTTTATTTCCAGATCTTGTCTATAAAATAAGATCGAGTGTGTGACCTGAAGCATGTGTGGGCCCACATATTAGTTGTTGTAGCCCTAATCCTTCTAGGTGGTCGATACAGGTGTCGGCAACGGGGTCTTGTGCGGAATTGGGCCAGAGGTTGAAGTCTCCGAGTAGCAAAGGTGGTTGCTGTTATGGGTATAAGTAGAGATGAAGTCCGTCAATGATAGTAAAAGCTGCGATTTTGGACCGGGTGGTCTATAGCAGAGTAGAATCCGGACGGTAGCCTGGGAGTTTGTTTGTAGTTGCAGGGTAAGGGTTTCCATGAATTGAAGAGGGTTTTGAAGGACTGGTTTGGTGATTGCAAGATGAGTCTTGTGTATCACCGCCAGACCTCCTCCTCTTTGCCCTATCCTATTTTCCGTTATAATACGATAATTTTCTGGCACCAGTTCTCCTAGAATGGTGTTGCAGTCAGCTGTGAGCCAGCTTTCTGTAATAAAGAGGCAGTCTAAATCGTATTGTAGGATGAAATCGTGGATTTCTAGTCAGTGTTTTACAGCCGACCTTGTATTGATTAAAGCACATGATATGGGCTTCGGCTGCGGTAAACGGCGATCGATCCTCAATAGTCGTTTAATTCTTAGGGCTTTTTTGGTGATGGCTGGCAATATTGCTGCGAATCGCCTTAAATCCCAAATGGTTTCTGCAGAATATTGCAGATTAACCATGGTCGCCAAACACCAGGGGAGGGGGGGGGGGGAGGATTTTCAAGGATTAACTGAATCCTCTATCCTGACTTGGTCCAGAGGAAGGCAAAAAAAAAACCTGGTCTAGCTATGCCAATATGCTGTGACAGGGAAAAAAAAATCCTTCCTGACCCCTTGAGAGGCGATCGGACGAACCCTGGATTAAGTTGTAAAATTATTGACAAGGGGAGAGTGGGGCTGGGTGTAGCAAGATGGCCCCCGATCAGGCAGTAGTAGCCAGGCTGGGGTCTATCAGAATAAGTGGATTGGTGCTACTGGGGGGGGGGGGGCAGGGATCGATGGCCGGGAGAAGAGGTGCTCTTCAGGGGTAGGGGGGGCTTTTCTGGGCCATTTGGGTAGTTTGGTGAGGTTGCTGGGGAGTGGGAGCAGCTGAAGCCGCGGCCTTTCCTAGATCGCGGCTGCCGCGATTCTACACAGGCCGGCGCGGTTGAATGAATGAATGAATGAAAACTTGTATAGCGCGGCACATGCGAACTGAATCGCCTCTGGGCGCTTGTTGTTCCTGTCTCCTTTGATATCAAAAGAGAAAAGTCTTGACCTTTTTCCTGAATGCTAGGTGGTTCTCCTCCAACCGAATGCTGGTTGGTAAAGCGTTCCATAGTCTGGGACCTTGGATCGCGAATCTTCTTTCTCCTTTGGATTTGAAGTTGGCTTTCGGAACCTGGAGCAGGTTCTGATTCGTGGATCGCAAAACGCGATTGGGATTATGCGCTTTTATTATTTCGCATAAATAAATGGGGGCATTCCCATGGACACATCTATGCGTAAGACAGAGAGCTTTAAAAGCAATTCTGTCTTTAACTGGCAGCCAATGAAGGGCTCTCAGTGAAGGTGAGATGGATTCCCAGGGTTTTTTCCCAGTCACCAGTCTGGCGGCCGTATTCTGAACGACTTGCAGACGGGCGATTTGGTACTTGGGGAGGCCGAGGTAAAGGGCATTTGCATAATCCAGCCTGGAGTTTACAATAGCTCCCACCACGACCGCTAAGTCTTCTTTGGGGATGAACGGAGTGAGTCTACGTAGTAGGCGCAGTAGATGGTGAGATCCGCTGACTACTGACCCTATTTGTGCGTCCATTGTCATAATGGAGTCAAAAATGACCCCTAGGCTTTTGACTTTGGCGCTAGGGGTGATGAATTTGCCCAAAATAGGCGGGGGGGTCCACGCTGTTGAAAGTTGATTCCTGCGCTTGGTTGTGTGAAAAAACGCCCGAAAGGCGGAAAATTAAGGTGGAGAGGTGGCGGAGGGATGCCTGGAGTGGGGGTACAGGAGAGGGGTGTCACCTAGGATGCGGCAGCTGCGATTGCGGGCGCGTTCCTAGCGGCGGTAGTTTTCAGGGCCCCAAAGACAGAGGATGGCCGAGGGGGTGACAAGAGATGGCGGGGGGGGGGCAAAGTATAGTGTTTGGGATACGGAGGGGGGTGCAGGTCGTCCGATTCCCAGGGCTGGAGACCGCGGCTTATCCTGAAAAGGACGGCCGCATTCAAACCTGAGCGGGACAGACCGGGAAAGGAAGCCTTGAGAGAGAGCTGCCGGGGGGCTTCCTTACCTTGGGGATGTTGCTGGGGGAAGGAGGGGGGCCAAGGAGGAGGAGAGAGCAGCTGTCCTGGATCCTGGGTTCTGGGTCTTGGATCCTGGAGGAGAAAAAATGCCTGCCTGCCTAGCTGTCTGCTGCCGGGGGGGAGCATGCGAGGAGGATGGAGTCACTGGAGGTCAGGTGAGAGGAGCTCTTAGGCACACGTCCGTCTGATAGACCAATGTGCCTACTGACTGTCTCCCCCCCCCCCCCCCTCTAAAAATATATGCAGGTCCCTGCACGATCTATCAATGTCTATCATAGGCATGCACACAGGGTGTGCCAGGTGTGCCCAGGAACATCCTAATTGCCCTGTGCAGCACAGATTCCCCCTACTGCCCTGTTGCCTAATATTTCTGAGGCTCTCCAGTGCCCCCCACCTCTGGCCACATGCGGTATTGCATGCAATAATAGTCATTGACTTATATGGGGAAACTCACTTTGATACGCGAGTGCTTTGGATTACAAGCTTTCTCCTGGAACGGATTATGCTCATAATCCAAGGTTCCACTGTATCTGTTTTGAGAAGCAAATCTATGGGTTTAGTTTGCTTTATCTCCTGTTCTTGAGCCCTGCGGCTTTGAAGAGATTTGGGTGGGATAAAGTCTGTATTCCTAGGTCCACTTGTTAGTTTCAGCTATCTACAGGACTTTGTATATTTAAAGCCATTAACTATTCCAAAATGAGACAAGATAACTTCAACTTTCCAGCTATTAAACCTTTGTTATTTTAACTTTGGATAGTAAAACATATTTTTTTTCTGCCAGTAAATACATTATACAGCCCACTTCTTGTTTCTTGTATGGTCATTAGCCTAGGCTTATGACATTATGCATAGTTCTCTCTCTAACTGTTGTAAGAGTTTGCCAGGAAGGGAGGGGGGTGAGTCATAAGAGGGCCAATGAGAGCTGCAGGGCTGCAGAGCTGGAGGTTTGCCTCTGTGTGTCTGTGTAAATCCAGGAGGTGAACAGGCAGCAGATTCAGCTGCCCACAGTTAAAATGGATGCAGCCAGACTCAGTGGAGGGAGATTTATGCAGCATATTTGGTAAGTACAAAATCACAATATATAAAATATGCAGTTCCTCTTTAATGCAAGTGTAAAAATAGGATTTGTATGTGAGTCTGGCTTTTCTTTTCTGGCTAGCACCTGACCTACATACACTGGCGGTAGTGACAGAGGCGGCTCTAGGCTTTGTGAGGCATTAAGCAAAACTTAGACACGGGGGCCCCACTTGAGCTCAGCGGTGTCACAGCAGCAGGCAAACAAAAAGCAAATCTCCTGCGCTCCGGTATTTTTTGAAAGGTGCTATGGGGGGTGTAGTTCAATTTAAAAGGTATCTTCCAGAGTCTTGTAGCCCTCCTCAGAATCGTGGGAATTCATGAAACTAGGAAAAGAGAAAAGAACGGAGGGCGCACCGACCTAGGGTGATACTGCTAAAATTAATTTTATTAAAATGTTAAAATCAATCTTTATACTCACAATGTGGAGTTAAAACCAGGCAAGCCCCACGGCGAGGGAGCACTGCAGACCACCAAGCTCTGAAGAAAGGGGTACGCCCCCGAAACGCGTCAGCCCTAAACATCGATTATAGATTCAAGCGATTATTTTGTTCTGCTGATGTTGCTGGATTTCTGCTGTACTGTCTTTTAAAGCCTGGTTTTAACAGCAGCAGGCAGTCATTTCTTAAAGAAACTGAAGAGCCTGGCTGGAGGGGAGGAAAGCCAAGGAGCCTTGAGGAGAGGAGAGCCCAGGAGAAGAGGAAAGCAGGGATGTGGCGTCGGTACAGCGGCCGTATTGTAATTCCTGCCTTCTGGAGCTAGTGCAGCACCTATGATGGACATCACAAGTCCCGCGGTCGCGACATTGGACCAATGGGACGTCCATAATAAGTCGTTGTGCAGGCTCCACAAGGCGGGACCTGCTATGGGACTCGGCCGCACTCGGTTACATTTGTCGGCGCTCGGGATCAAATCGATCCCGACGCATGCCACTCGCTCGGCGGCTCAGGGCTAATACAGTCCTGCCACTGTGAGATTCGGGGCTTTACGGGGTCACATTCGGGGCTTCAGCCACGGCTAGCCACCCCCTTCTGACATCCCTGCTGGGAACAAATTATTTCAGGACTGCGTACCAATGGGAGCCGCAGGTTCAGGTGCACCGTTTGCGGCCTCTGGCAATTTAGGGGAAGAAATGCCAGATACTGTCTCTATAATCAGCCACTGACAGCCCTCGGGGACTAAGTGAAAAAACACTCAAGAAGTCCACCCTCCTTGCTCCCTGACTGGGGGGGGGGGTTACCAAGGGGACCACCCAGGAGACCGCTCAGCACCGCTGCCCGCCTTCCTTGTATACACAGCGTGTGTGAGGGAAAAAACTGAGGTGAATGAGCTGCGCGCCATTCAGAAAGCCAGTGCTAGAGGCCAAAACCCACTCCAAAATGGCTGCCAGATGCCTCAGATAAAAGGGCGTGGACCACAAGAAAGAGCAGGGAAAGGGAGGACAGGAGAACCCCTTAATCCCGGGAATGCCCAGCTGTTCCAACCTGCCGAGGCAGGAGGAACCGTACTTACCCATCCTTGCGAGGACTTTCCGGCGAGTCTCTGACAGACCCACAACCGAGTGGTATGGAGTAGCTGTCGGCCCGGTCCACTGTGAGTGAGACAGCAGCAGCCCAGTCATATGTGGACCCCGGAGCATATGCTCACCGGCCACCCCCAGAGCCATGGGGTATGTTGTGGCCGACCCAGCGCGTAGCTAAGGTCTGCTCACGCTCGATGGCCGGATTGGGGGGACTACAAGGATCTATAATATCCAGCCAGCAGTTAATAGAAGAATCACAAAATAAAATAAAAATTAAAAATGTCTTCAGAACTCTGGGCCCAAAGGGAGCCAGGTCCACCTCTTCTAGGCAGAAAAAAAAACAGAGCTGCAGGGTGAGGGGTTATGACGGGATAGACCCCCCTCTGGGCAGGGCTGTTCAACTTTTGTTAAAGCGGCTGTATACCCATTTTTCTTTTCTTTTTTTTTTTTTTACACCTGAAAAGGAAAAGCCATAATGAGCTGGTAGGCACCGCTTACCAGCTCATTATGAAATACTTACCTTAAAACGAGGTGGGAACTTACCTGGTCCACGCCGAGCGAGACATCATCTTGCCTGGCGTGTCTTCCGGGTATCACCAATCCAGCGCTGTGATTGGCTGGAGTGGCGATGTCGTGGGAGTTTTCAATTCGGTAAGGTCCGGCGGCAGCCGAGGGACCCCCCTGCGCATTGCGCCGCTGCAATCCGCCGCGCATTGCGAGGGGAATATTTCCTAAACCGTACAAGTTTAGGAGATATTCTTTACACCTACAGGTAAGCCTTATTATAGGCTTACCTGTAGGTAAAAGTTGTAGTATAGAGTATACTACCACTTTAGTTACATGTTTTAAGATAACGAACATGTCTGCCTAGTCCTCTCCTAGTAGACGAAAAATAACCCACTTGTCGAGATTTAAGAAACTGTGTTTGTCCATGGACGAAAAGAGAAAATACATTTTGCCCCTCACCCCCCCTAATACTTACCTAAGCCCCATTTGATCCAGCGCTGTGCAGGTCTACATTACTTCTCTCCCCTCACTTCTGGGTCTTGCTGGCTTTGCCAATTGGCTCCCAGTGTTGTCAATCCAATCCAAGGGAGCAGGGGGGTGGGGACGAGTCATGCTGTCTGTGTCAATGGACGCATCAGCGGGGTCGGGAGCAAGCATGCACAAATGCCCCCATGGCAAGCGGCACCACATAGGGGCACTGGACGTAGAGGAGGCGCCAGCAGCCTCTGTGGGGGACCCGAGAATAGGGGGTTCGCGGCAGCTCTGTGTAATTCTATTGCACCGAGCAGGTAAGTATAGACATGTTTTGTTATTTATTCAATTAGTTTTTTAAATATCCTTTACAATCGGTTTAATGTAGGAATTTTTAATTTCGCTTTCCCCTTCAAACATTTCAAAACTGTTATGTTCTAAAATAAGTATATATTTATTTGAATGGCATATATTTTAGGGAAGGTTGGTCATTTTTTTTATTCTTTGCCTTTTTGTAGTTAGTTTGTGGTTAGTAACTAAATATCAGAATTGAATAATATTTGTACATTTATAAAACTTACACCCACAATGTGTTTTTAGGACACGCAAAACAATTTCAATTTTGTCAAATCATGTAGGAGTAAAGAGACTCTTTGTATTGTCATTTTTGCACATTAGTGATGGGAAATTATTCGACTTTAATGATTTAAATTTTTTTTCATATGATGTTTGTGATTTTTGTAATTGCCTAAAACTCATTTGCGCGTTTTCAAATAGTGTTTGGTCATGAGGAAAAATGAAAATGACTTAGGAGATACAGTTTATCGTTTACTCCCAAAGTGTTTTAGTTTGAAACGTAAAAGATTATGCCATGTCAAATTGCATACTATGCTGTACAAACAAACCCTCTGCCATGACTTATAAAAAGATAAATATACATTATAGTTACTAAGTAGTTAGCTAAAAGTCAAACCCACAAACATTCTCTGATTTGAGATGAGAATATTAAAGTGTATGTCAGAGCAAAAAAGACTGCAGTACTGTCAGGTCCGGATTAACATAGGGGCTATTGGCGCTGCAGCTCCCAGCCCTTACCATAATATCGGCTCAATACATTGATTCTAGACACAATTACATTGCCTTGCAGACACCGGAGATCGGAATTATAGGCCCAATACAGACAGTAAGCCGGCCGGAGGCCACTACATATGTTGCCTTGCAGAACGGCCTCTCGCAGCACGGTACCAGTGTGCTGAGTGTGGGCGCGCTCCTCCCCTTGAGTCCAGCACACTTCCCTGTTGGGTGGAGCTTGACGTCCCGGCTGGCGTGACGTCTTCCAGAAGCCGGCTCGAGAGGCGCGATAGGAAAGGAGTGCAGGTGCCGCTGCTGCGAGCAAGGAGTAGGAAGCACTAAACTGTAAGCTCTGCATGGGGCTGGGGAAGTTGGGCAGATGATAAGTTGCTATCTCTTTGTGCAGCTCAGTGCACTGGCTGAAGTGGGTTAACTCTTGGGGAGGGTAGGGGGGCTATCAGTGCTGACTATCAGTCCCAGTTCCACCTATCAGTGCAGCTCATCAGTGCCCATTAGTGCAGCTCACCAGTGCCACCTATCAGTGCAGCTTATCAGTGCCACCTATCAGTGCCACCTATCAGTGCCTATTAGTGCAGCTCATCAATGCCACCTATCAGTTCCCACCCATTAGTGCAGCTCATCAGTGCCGCCTATTAGTGCCCATTAGTGCAACTTATCAGTGCAGTTCATCTGTGCCGCATATTAGTGCTGCCTCATCAGTGCCCATAAGTGCTGTAAATCAGTGCCCATCAGTGCAGCATATCAGTGCTGCCTCACCAGTGCCGCCTTATTAGTGCCCATAAGTGCTGCCTATCATTGCTCATCAGTGCTGCCTATAAATGCAGCTCATTGGTGCCATTTATCAGCACAGCTCATCAGTACAGCCCATCAGTGCTGCCTCTTCAGTGCCCATCATTGCTGCCTATCAGTGCAGTTCTTCAGTGCTGCCTATCAGTGCCACTTATCGGTGCCCATCATTGCACCCCTTTAGTGCGGCCTATCAGTGCTGCCTCATCGGTGCCACCTTACCAGTGCCCATAAGTTCTGCCTGTCAGTGCCCATCAGTGCTGTCTATCAGTGCACATCATCAGTGCAGCCCATCAGTGCCGCCTTATCCGTGCCCATTAGTGCAGCTCATCAGTGTCGCCTATCAATGCCAGTGCCACCTATCCGTGATGCCCATCAGTGCTGCATATCAGTGCCTATCAGTGCTGCCTACAATTGCCCATCAATGCTGCCTATCAGTGTAGCATCATCAGTGAAGAAGAAAAATTACTTATGTGTAAAATGTTATAACAAACTAAAAAAATTTTTTTCAAAAATGTCAGTCTTTTTTTTTGTTTAGCAAAAAATAAAAAACCTCAGTGGTGTTTAACCACTTCAGCCACAGAAGATTTTACCCCCTTCCCGACCAGAGCTTTTTTTTAACACTTTGACACTGCATCGTTTTAACTGATAATTGTGCGGTCATGCAATGTTGTACCCAAATTACATTTGTGTCCTTTTTTTTCCCCCACCAATAGAGCTTTCTTTTGGTGGTATTTGATCACCTCTGCGGTTTTTATGTTTTGCGATATAAACGAAAAAAGAGGGAACATTTTTAACAAAATTATATTTTCTGCCTTTTGTTGTGAAAAAAATACAATAAACTCAATTTTAGCCACGTGTCTCTGGTAAAAATAAATCAATAAGCGTATATTGGTTTGCGCAAAAGTTATAGCGTCTACAAACTAGGGCACATTTTTGGGAATTTACGCAGCTTTTAGTTTAGCCCAGGGGTCTCCAAACTTTTTAACACTAGGGCCACATTGTAGATTTTATAAGTATTCGGGGGCCGAAAACGTCTGCATGTCTATGTCCATCAGAGTCCCCCCATTATATCAGTGTCTGCCATCAGAGTCCCCCCATTATATCAGTATCCGCCATCAGAGTCCCCCATTATATCAGTATCTGCCATCAGAGTCCCCCCATTATATCAGTATCTGCCATCAGAGTCCCCCCATTATATCAGTATCCGCCATCAGAGTCCCCCCATTATACCAGTATCCGCCATCAGAGTCCCCCCATTATATCAGTATCCGCCATCAGAGTCCCCCCATTATATCAGTATCCGCCATCAGAGTCCCCCCATTATATCAGTATCCGCCATCAGAGTCCCCCCATTATATCAGTATCCGCCATCAGAGTCCCCCCATTATATCAGTATCCGCCATCAGAGTCCCCCCATTATATCAGTATCCGCCATCAGAGTCCCCCCATTATATCAGTATCCGCCATCAGAGTCCCCCCATTATATCAGTATCCGCCATCAGAGTCCCCCCATTATATCAGTATCCGCCATCAGAGTCCCCCCATTATATCAGTATCCGCCATCAGAGTCCCCCCATTATATCAGTATCCGCCATCAGAGTCCCCCCATTATATCAGTATCCGCCATCAGAGTCCCCCCATTATATCAGTATCCGCCATCAGAGTCCCCCCATTATATCAGTATCCGCCATCAGAGTCCCCCCATTATATCAGTATCCGCCATCAGAGTCCCCCCATTATATCAGTATCCGCCATCAGAGTCCCCCCATTATATCAGTATCCCATCAGCCCCCCATTATATCAGAGTCAGAGTCCCCCATTATATCAGTATCCGCCATCAGAGTCCCCCCATTATATCAGTATCCGCCATCAGAGTCCCCCCATTATATCAGTATCCGCCATCAGAGTCCCCCCATTATATCAGTATCCGCCATCAGAGTCCCCCCATTATATCAGTATCCGCCATCAGAGTCCCCCCATTATATCAGTATCCGCCATCAGAGTCCCCCCATTATATCAGTATCCGCCATCAGAGTCCCCCCATTATATCAGTATCCGCCATCAGAGTCCCCCCATTATATCAGTATCCGCCATCAGAGTCCCCCCATTATATCAGTATCCGCCATCAGAGTCCCCCCATTATATCAGTATCCGCCATCAGAGTCCCCCCATGTTATCAGTATCCGCCATCAGAGTCCCCCCATTATATCAGTATCCGCCATCAGAGTCCCCCCATTATATCAGTATCCGCCATCAGAGTCCCCCCATTATATCAGTATCCGCCATCAGAGTCCCCCCATTATATCAGTATCCGCCATCAGAGTCCCCCCATTATATCAGTATCCGCCATAAGAGTCCCCCCATTATATCAGTATCCCCAGCATAGAAGTCCTAATTATCAGTGTCCCCAGCATAGATGTCACCATTATCAATGTCCCCAGCATAGATGTCACCATTATCAATGTCCCCAGCATAGATGTCCCCAGCATAGATGTCACCATTATCAGTGTCCATAGCATAGATGCCCCCAGCATAGATGTCCCCATTATCAGTGTCCCCAGCATAGATGTCCCCATTATCAGTGTCCCCAGCATTGATGTCCCCAGCATAGATGTCCCCATTGAGGAAAGAATGGGGGAGTCTCGCGCCAAAATAAGTTGGGAGGGGATAATACAATAACAGTGCAATTGATATGAGCTGCTCCCTAAATAATACAGAGTGCTGGATTATACGTTTGAACAAGTGAAATAAGGGGCGCTAACTAGTGATATATTTAGCATAAATTTCTATGCAACAATACTGTGAATAAAATATATGTGAAAATCGTGCCACAAAATTATAACAGCAAAATAGCAGCAAAACATTAAATACAGCAATCGTGCAAATGACGGTGGACAATGATTTGTCTACCCAGAGTCCATATAAATTAAGATGTGCAATAATGTGCTAAAAAGCAATAGTGATCTTATGAGGTGCTCCGTGCTAAATCTTCCAAATAATTGATTCCACCTTCACCAAAGTACCACCTCAAGTGGGGATAGATGGCTCCTTACCCGATGGTGTTGACCTATTAGTTATAATAAGGTCAAATGAGCTCAAGAATCAGCTGCTTCCCATGGGAAACTCGATTTCAAAACAGGTTGATAACAGATCTCATAGAAAAAGAAAAACAGCTTCCATAGTGTAAAAAGTTTTAATAAAGTAGGAATGCTAAAAATACAGTGCCGAGTGGCCTCTTACTTGAAGTGGTGCCCGTAATCCCGGCACTGAGGCTGTAGGTTTGTAGGGATATGGAGAGAGATGGTGTGGTAAGCTGGTGAAGCCGGCGTGCGTTCCACCACCGTCAGCTTGGAAACCAGGAAACCGGAAGTGGGTTTGTAGTGCGTGCCCAGGTACCGCCTCGACGTACGTTTCGTTATTGTCGTCATCAGGAAGCGTATCTGGTACACGCTAAGGGCTACTGTTAAAGGTCTGTCAATCGACAAGTGGGAGGGGCAATTTGATCGAAAGACAGCCTCTGTCCCGGTCACTGCAGCAACCATATATACAATTGCGATATACAACAGCAATCTCAAATGTTGATCAAGTCAGCAGTTAAAACGTATCAAATGGTTAGAAATGCAGATTGATGAATAACAAAATAGGTTATTAATTCTATTTTAGACCAAAATTCCTCATATCTTGCTGGTCTATTTTGGAGACTCAATATATTATAAAAACCAACCTATTAGATGAAAATTAAAAGATAATAATTAATAATAATAATAAAATTAAAATAATATTAACTTGAAATTATAAAATTAATAAAATTAATAAAATTAATAAAATTGTTTCATATTGACTATATTGATAGTCAGTTTTACACCTGGATTAAAACTTATGGGCAATAGTATTGGACATTTAACAACTCAACATTGTCTTTAATTGTCAGTTAGAAAACAGTTGAGGTCCAATTCTATGTTGAGGCCCTGTGGCCTCATTGTTCTGAGGCGATGGATCCACTGGGTTTCGTTTTGAGATATTGCCTTAGTCAAATCTGTTCCACGCCAGTGGTTGGTAATTCTGTCTGTTCCATAAAATGTTAGAAAACTGGGGTCTCTGTTGTGATAAAGATCAAAGTGTTTTGACACACTATGGTCAGGGAACCCCTTTATGATATTGGCCACATGTTCATTAATTCTAATTTTAAGTTCTCGAGTAGTCCGGCCTACATATTGGAGTTTACAGGGACATACCAATACATACGTGACGTACCTAGTAATTTATGCTAAATATATCACTAGTTAGCGCCCCTTATTTCACTTGTTTAGATGTCCCCATTATCAGTGTCCCCAGCATAGATGCCCCCAGCATAGAAGTCCCCATTATCAGTGTCCCCAGCATATATGTCCCCATTATCAGTGTCCCCAGCATAGATGTCCCCATTATCAGTGTCCCCAGCATAGATGTCCCCCATCAGTGTCCCCAGCATAGATGTCCCCATTATCAGTGTCCCCAGCATAGATGGCCCCATTATCAGTGTCCCCAGCATAGATATCCCCATTATCAGTGTCTCCAGCATAGAAGTCCCCATTATCAGTGTCCCCAGCATAGATATGCCCATTATCAGTGTCTCCAGCAAAGAAGTCCCCATTATCAGTGTCCCCAGCATAGATGTCACCATTATCAGTGTCCCCAGCATAGATGTCACCATTATCAGTGTCCCCAGCATAGATGCCCCCAGCATAGATGTCCCCATTATCAGTGTCCCCAGCATAGATGCCCCCAGCATAGATGTCCCCATTATCAGTGTCCCCAGCATAGATGTCCCCATTATCAGTGTCCCCAGCATAGATGTCCCCATTATCAGTGTCCCCAGCATAGATGCCCCCAGCATAGAAGTCCCCATTATCAGTGTCCCCAGCATAGATGTCCCCCATCAGTGTCCCCAGCATAGATGTCCCCATTATCAGTGTCCCCAGCATAGATGCCCTCAGCATAGATGTCACCATTATCAGTGTCCCCAGCATAGATGTCACCATTATCAGTGTCCCCAGCATAGATGTCACCATTATCAGTGTCCCCAGCATAGATGCCCCCAGCATAGATGTCCCCCATTATCAGTGTCCCCAGCATAGATGTCCCCATTATCAGTGTCCCCAGCATAGATGCCCCCAGCATGGATGTCCCCCATCATCAGTGTCCCCAGCATAGATGTCCCCATTATCAGTGTCCCCAGCATAGATGGCACCAAAACGCAAAACTTGCATTCGGAAAAACAACGCTGGCTGGTTTAATGACCAGTTGACATTGTTAAATCAAGAGCGTAGAAGAGCAGAAGCTGCATGGAAAAGGAGCTCTTCAGATAGAAACTTCACTATTTATAAGACAATAACAAAGAAATATTATAAGGAAATCTTTATGGCGAAAAAAAATCATTTTGCCAACATCATCACCAAGGCCATAAAGCTAGGGTGACCAGACATCCCCAGTTTCAGGGGACAGTCCCCTGATTGAGGACACTGTCCCCGGACCAAGTCTGTCCCTGGTTTTGTCCCCAGATTGGATTTAATAGGGGCAGGGGCAATTTCAAAGACAATCAGTAGAGCATTAAAAGAAAAAAAATTAGAACTACACACCCCCTGCTCCACCGTGCCTACCAGGGTTGGAGTGGGACAAAAATGTGGCCCTGGACTTCATTCAGGCTGGCCCAGGGCACAACACATCAGGGTACAGTGCACATCAGGGCACGGTACAGAGCTCAGCACATCAGGGCACAGCACATCAGGGTACAGAGCCCAGTACATTAGGGTACAGGGCAAAGCACATCAGGGCCCATCACACCACATTGAGGCTCAGCACATCGGGGCAAAGGGGCCTTTCAGGGCACGGGGCACATCAGAGCACATAGCACATCAGGACACAGAGCATAGGGCACAACAGGGCACGTTATGGGGCACATTGTTTACCAGTAATGCATGCAGAGTAGTGCAGAAAGCGTGTGTAATAAGTTGTCTCACGTGTCACGCTGCGGCTGCTCCCCGCCCCCGGCAGCCCCTCCTTTTTTCTTGTCCATCCCAGATGATGTCACAAGCAAATGGGAATGGACGAGGAGAGAGGAAGGGCCGCCGGGGGGCCGGGAGCAGCCGCAGCGTGACACGAGAGACAACTTATTACACACGCTTCCTGCGCTACTCTGCATGCATTGCTGGCTAAATATCGATCTACCTGTCAGGCGCAGTTTTCGGCGATTGACAGGTAGATCGCCGTGGACCTCCGACCGGCCCACTGAGCCATCGGCCCACCGGGAAACTCCCTGTAGTCTCGATGGCCAGTCCATCCCTGGTGCCTACTAGCATAGGGGGTTGTATTTTTCCCATTATCTGTGCCCCTTTCTGATGATCATGTGCTGGTCGGAGCGGAGGGAATATTTCTTCAGTTTCGAGCGCATGCCCATTCAGCTTCGCTCGCATGTTCTTCTGCCTTGGCTCAAATCCTCGCCAGCCACCTGTTTATCTCCTTGCATTCCCTGGTGGAGTGATCTTCCTCCGCTCCCCATCCAGTAGTAGCCGGGGCCCGGAGAGTAAGACTTGAGAGGCTGTGAGGTGGGCGGCGACGGGCAGAGAGTCGCTGATTGTTTCCATTACTGGTAAAGAAAAAATATGTCCCCGGATTTCATTTTAAAAATCTGGTCACCTTACATAAAGCGCCTTCGCGAACTCTTCAAGCTGGTTTCACAATCGATGAATCCAGCCTGCCTAGAGCCCCCCAAGGCTGATTCACAAGAATTTTGCAACGAACTATCAGATTATTTCATAAATAAAATTGAAAGAATCCGACTAAGCATTGAGCAAAATGGAATCTGCATGAATCCCAACCCCGATACTAGTTTACTAGTTTACACCCGCCTCAAGCACAGAAATTCACCTTAAAACCCATCTCCATCGCTGCCACTAAAAATATTATTGGGGCTCTGCACAACAGCACAGCACCCAATGACATCATTCCCACTAAACTGCTGAAAGAAAGTGCCGATATACTTGCACCAGCTATCATGCAGCTTATAAACCAATCATTCAAGGAGGGCATGGTGCCTGCCTTGTTGAAACAAGGTACCATAAAACCTATCCTGAAAAAACCCACCCTGGACCCGAAAGACCAAAACAATAGGAGACCCATAACGGGTCTAAATGTTTTCTCCAAAATAATGGAGAAATAAGTTGTACAACAGTTACAATAGCATTTAGAAACCCAAAAATTACTAGATACGTTTTAATCAGGCTTCCGCCCCGTGCACGGAACTGAAACGGCTCTGGTAAAAATATGGGATGACGTCCTAGAGGCAGCAGATGAGGGAGAATCTTCTCTCCTGATCCTGTTGGACCTAAGTGCGGCCTTTGACACGGTAGACCACGGACTAGCGGATCTACCTTGGTTCTCCTCTTTCTTGGAAAACAGATCACAAACAGTGAAATTGGGATCTTTCACGTCAGAAATGCGTACGGTATCATGCGGAGTCCCTCAGGGATCCCCCTTGTCACCGGTACTATTCAACATTTACCTCCGTCCCCTCTTTGAGATCATCAGCAACCAGAAGCTACTTTACCATTCCTACGCAGACGACACACAGCTGTATCTCCGTGTTAGCAACGGAAAGGATCATTCGATGGGATTAGAGAGTTCCCTCACTCTTATAGATAACTGGATGACATCCAGTTATCTAAAACTCAACGGTTCAAAAACAGAGCTTCTCCTGTTTCACACAAACAGGAAAAGTCTCCCCACCTCAACTTGGATCCCACCGCCCATCCTGGGAAAAATTATCGCACCGAGCTCCAAAGTAAAAAGTCTCAGAGTCATTTTTGACTCCCACATGACAATGGATGCACAAATAGGGGCGGTAGTCAGTGGATCCCATCATCTGTTGCGCCAGTTACGCCGACTCGCCCCTTTTATTCCTAAAGAGGACATTGCAGTCTTGGTGGGAACAATCGTCAATTCCAGACGCGACTATGCAAATGCCCTCTATTTAGGACTCTCCAAATACCAAATCACTCGTCTGAAAGTCGTTCAAAATACGGCCGCTCAAATAGTGACTGGTAAAAACCATGGGAGTCGATCTCCCTTTCGCTAAGATCTCTTCACTGGCTACCAGTGAAAGACAGAATCACTTTTAAGGCACTCTGCCGTACACACAAGTGTATTCAAGGAAACGCTCCCCAATATCTATGCGAAAAAATAAAAGCCCATAACCTCAATCGCACTCTGCGATCCACAAATCAAAACCTACTGTACATCCCAAAGGCAAGATACAAATCCAAAGCAGATCGGAGATTTGCTGTCCAAGGACCGCGACTGTGGAATTCACTACCAAGCACCATCCGACTGGAGACGGACCACTTGGCCTTCAGGAGAATGATTAAAACTCATCTCTTCTGAGGCAAAGCCTTCCTTTATCTAGGAATGGAAACGGCGATGGAGAGGCGATTCAGTTTGCATGTGTTGCGCTCTATGGGCCAGATTCAGGTAGATGAGAGTATCTTTCCTCTGGAGTAACGCTTCTCATTTACGTTACTCTGAAGACCCTTTCAGCGCAAGTCCTGTAATTCACATAGCAGTTGCGCGTAAACTTGCGCCAGAGTAACGATAATGCGCTGGCGTAACCCGACGCAAGTGGAAGTGGGTGTGATCATATGTAAATGATGGGCGGAGCCCAGCGCAGAGGCTTACGTTCAGCGCATCATCCACGGAGCATGCGCAGTGAGTGCGGCTCCACTCGCCCCCTTGTGCGCATGCTCACAACTTCCGTCGGCACCACTTCCTGGGAAACGTCAGCGCAATGCGTTCCGCTGGGCGCTTAAAAGCGCTGGCGGAAACGCCATTCCGGCGCAAAAGTATTTCCGCTTCCCCCCACCCCAGGGAAGATACTTTTGTTTGGTGATGGCTGCTCCCGCTACCCCCAGAGAGAGGAGGAACCTGAATTTTAATGCCCAGGAGGTCTCGCTCATCATTTCGGCAATGGAGACGGATAATGCTTTTCTCCATGGCAAAAAAAGCCGGAAGACCAGCCGGGAGAGGAAGCAGGGCATCCTGGAGTCCATTGCTGCCAGGGTCAATGTCTTGGGCTACTCCACCCGGACTGCTGGGGACATACAAAAAAAAATTAATGATCTGCGGCGCAAGGTGAGGGACAAGGTGGCCTCCATCAGGAGGTATGAGAGGGGCACAGGTGGTGGTCCCCCATGTCCTGTCACCCTGACCGCAGAGGAGGAGGTGGTCGCACGCTGCCTGGAGAGGGAGCAGGTGGAGGGGGTCGCAGGCTATGACTCCATGGAGGAAGGCACAAGGACAGGTAAGTGTTTTATAATCCCCTATTTGTTGTTTTGCATTTGGGGGGGGAGGGTACATGTGCCAAGTGTGTGGGACCACCAACATGTGTCTGCTTTGTATCATCCACAGATGACGGAGCTGGGCCATCATCTGTCAGCGTGCATTCCACCCCATCCCCCCCACGCCATCGTGTGCCCGAGCCACTGGGTGGTGAAGAGGTTGTGGAGGAGGAGAGTGGCCACACCACACCTGCCGAGGTGGTTGTAGAGGATCCTGCTGTGGCAGAGCAGGACTTTACCTTAGTTTTGTCTGTCTCCTCCCCTTCTCCTGGGCCGTCTGTCGTCCCCTCCCCCATCCTTGGAAGCCCCTCAAGGGCGACTCCTTCCCCCCGAGGACAACCATCTTCTGGCCCCAGGAAGTCGACCCAGAAGACCAGGGGGGTGTCTGATGGTGTCCAGGACCAGTTGGCGAGGGATCACGCCAGGCAGACGGAACAGATGGGGGCCATAGTTGGGCACTTACAGAAAGTGTCTGACAGCCTGGGCTCCGTTGCCAACCTCAGCAACGCAGTGCAGGATGTAAGCTGCAACTGCGCTGCAGTGGTCACCACTTTGGGGGAGGTGCAGGGGGATATTCGGCACCTTACTGCAGCCGTCCAGGCCAACAGTGCTGCCATCCGGGACCAGGGGAGGCTGAGTCGGCGGGCCCAGCATTATCAGGTCACCCGTCAGCTCTGGATGCAGGCCCAGACGAACTCCTACCTTGGACGGATAGCCAGGGCCTTGGAGGGCATGCAGGCCACACCTGCCAGGAGTGGCCCACCTGGGGATCAGCCACCTCCAGATGCCCCCCCACCCCCACCCACTCCATCCAGGCAGCTGAGGAGCCAGAGAGGGGCCCCCAGAAGAAAGAAGCCCCCGGCATCCTCGATGAGGCCTTTTTTTTTTTTCTTGTTTTATATTTTTTGTTTGGACATACTCAGGTCATGAGTTTTTTTTTCCTTTTTCTCAGGTTATGAGATTTTGTTTATTTTATTTATCAGGATATGATATTTTTAATTTCTTTTTGTACTGCACACGGTCAGGAGTGCAGGGGACAGTGTAAATGGTGTGTGAATGTGAGGGGGTGGCACTCCTGAAAGTAAGGGGTGTCACCCTCGGCCGTGGTGGTGAAGTTAACCCCACGGCTGTATGAATGACGTGTGAAAGGTGTATGAATGGACAGTGACATCATTGGGGCCTTGACGCGGCGTTACTGCTCCCAACTCCTACATGCTGGACTTGGGCTAATCCAATGTGATGTGCATGTGGTGTGTGTGATCTAGGGACATCAGTGGTGTACATGCGTGCACTGTCTGTGTTATTAATGTTTTGGTTTAGTGTCCAAAGATGCCTACGGCGAGGACCCTCCTGACTGCTCTTCCATCAGCAGACTGGGTGTCCTCTGGCAGGTGGGGACTGTGTGGGTCAGGGGTCAGGTCATCACGTATGTCAATATGCAGGCCTTTTTTCATAGCAAAGTTATGTAGTATGCAACATGCACCGATGATCTGACACACAAAGGTAGGGGAATACAATAGGGTCCCCCCA
The DNA here is from genome assembly GCA_029574335.1 of Rana kukunoris. NCBI lineage: Eukaryota > Metazoa > Chordata > Amphibia > Anura > Ranidae > Rana > Rana kukunoris. The sequence continues at coordinate 432,549,627 of CM056052.1, forward strand.
GACTTATCCAGGCATCGGAAACGGGACTTCAGGAGCCCGAATGTTTGCTCCACCACTGCACGGGTTTTGATGTGTGCTTCATTGTATTTTCTCTCTCCTCTGGTTTGGGGGTTCCGGAAAGGAGTCATTAGATGGGGTCCCAGTGCATATGCAGAGTCACCTGGAAGGGAAAAGACAGGAGAATGTTAGTCATGCATGTGCGACTTCTGTTGTGCATCACGGGAGGGGATAGTCATGCCTGACTCCCTTGTCACTCACCAAACAGCCAGCTGTCCCCATACATGTTCTGGTTAAATTCTGCTGGGATGGGGCTCTGATTGTATATGAAGCTGTCATGGCTGGACCCGGGGTGTTTGGCACGGACGTGCCATATGAGGCGTTGGGCATCAGCTATCACCTGTACGTTGATGGAATGCCAATGCTTCCGATTGCGGTATATGTGCTCTGTGGCACTGGGGGGCTGTAGGGCCACATGTGTGCAATCAATGGCCCCCACAGTGCGAGGGAATCTGGCAATGTTGTAGAAATCTGTCATTGCCTTCTGCCGCAGCTCCTCAGTGGTTGGTCTGATGAACTGGTTGGACATGCGTCTGAGGATTGCAGGGACAACCTGGTGCACACATCTGCTCACGGAGGATTGTGACATCCCAGCCACCACTCCACTTGTACGCTGGAATGATCCACTTGCAAGGAAATGGAGTGTTGCCAGTACCTTCACCAGTGGCTGCACTGCTTGTGAGCGGTGTGTCTTGCTGGTGATGTCATCCTGCAGGGTTGTGGTTAGTTCAAGTATTGCATCAGGGCTGAATCTGAAGAGGCGATACACCTCCTCATCCCCCATGCCAAAGAGGTTCATACGAGTGCGGTATATCCTCTCACGTGGCCGCCTTCTTGGTTCCAGGGGACCCATCAGTAGTTCTAGGACCACAATTGCCCCTGGCATGTTGGCACACAGAGGTGTTGTCCTTGCAAGTGTTGTTGTTCAGCAAGCTCCTATCGTCGGTAACGCTGCTGTAGCTGCTCTCCTGCTGACCTGTGACCGTCTGGAGTAAAGATAAAGCAGCCTTTTGTAGAAATAACTTTGCGCCGGACGGACCAGATACGCGCGGCGCATGTAGCCAGCGTATGGTGCTAATCCGAATTGGGAAATCTCCCTCATTTGCATATTTGCAGGGGAAATCAATGGGCGCGACTGATGCGCCCAGCGAAAATAAGCGCTGACGATACTCTGGCGTCGGAACGTTCCGCCGGTCGCAAATGACCCGTTATTGGGCGCATCTAGTTTGGTGGGTACGGGCACATAGAAACGACGGCGCATCATCACAGTTACGCGGCGCATATCCAAATACTCCAGCGCAAGTGTTCGTGAATCTGGCCCATAAGTTTTTCACTCACTCACTCATTATCAGTGTCCCCAGCATAGATGTCACCATTATCAGTGTCCCCAGCATAGGTTCTCCCAGCATAGATGTCCCCAGCAGAGTCTCCTGTACATGTACAGTATGGGCCAGATTCAGGTAGATGGGCGAATCTTTATGTTGGAGTAACGTTTCTCATTTACGTTACTCCGACGAAACTTTAGGAGCAAGTACTGTATTCACATAGCACTTGCTCCTAAAGTTGCGGCGGCGTAGCGAAAATGAGCCGGCGGAATTCAAATTGGGCGGGTAGGGGGCGTGTATTATTATAACTAGGCGCGATCCCGCGGCGAACGTACTGCGCATGCGTCGACTGTCAGTGCGCATGCTCCAAATTCTGTCAGTGAACGTCAATGACGTCAATCCCCATTCACGGACGTTTTACGCAAACGACGCGATGATGACGGCCATACTTAACATAGGATACTCCACTAGGGGGCTGCTTTATCTTTACGGCGCGTATCTCTTACGGAAACGTCGGAAAGTCACTGCGTCGGGCCCGAATACGATCGTGAATTGCCGATTCTCGCCGATTAACATATTCTCGCCGTTAATTAGCGGGAACGCCCCCAGCGCCATTTTTAAAATTGCAGTTACGATACGACGGCGAAATACAATTACGCCGCTCGTATAGGAACTCCAACCCGGCGTTTCTTGTTTTCTGACTACAGAAAACAGAAACGCCGGCTCAAAGTGAGAGTTAGGCTGGAGTATCACTGATACTCCAGAGTAACTCTACCTGAATCTGACCTGAATCTGGCCTTATAAATGCCCATTTTACTCTTGCCTGTACAGCTCTATTTCTTCACTGTAGGAGCCGACTTCAGCTCTCCTGCACCTTCCGACTCCCGCCCACTGCTGCACATGCAGGCTGTAAGTTAGAAGGATTCATAATGTAAACAGCAGGCAGGAAGTCGGGAGGACCATGCTGATGATGTTATCTTCTACCAGCCAATCCTCAGCTTAGCACAGCAGCCAATCCTCTGGCAGCACGAGAGGGTGTGTGGGGAGTGGCTTTTTGTCCTGGACCTGCTAGACATTTACTGCCGATAACAGCAGCTGCTTTTAAAAGCCAGCAGATCGGCAGTGCTGTGTTGGCATAGTCTCCGGGCAAGCTGGGGGCCGGACAAAAGACACCCCTTTGGAAACCCCTTTAGATCATATAACCGTTTTACATCAGGCGTTATATAAGTCCCAAGATACGATAAAGCGTCTGTTCACCATTCCAAGGGGAATTTTTTTTTCAACCTCAGGGATACATGAATTGCCATAACTACCGACTTTTCAATATTTATTTTGAAATTTGATAAACAACCAAATTTCTCTATCTCCTTCATTGATTCCATCATGGATTCCTGAGGCGAAGAAAGGTACAGTAATAAATCATCTGCGTACGCTGCTATCTTATGTTCCGTAGATCCAATTTCTATCCCCTTGATCTTCCTATTTCCCAAATTGTACATAAAAAGGGTTCCAGCACCAGAGCAAATAACAGTGGGGACAGGGGGCACCCCTGCCTAGTCCCATTCCTTATCTAAAAATAACCTGATAGTCTCCCGTTTACTTTTACCCTTGCTCTGGGATTTTCATACAATGCCATCACCATAGCCGTACGCACGGGGTGTGCCTGGGCACTCCCTAATGCCCAGGCACACCCCAGGGTCAGAATGTGTTTGTGAGAACTCCCTTTCGGCACCCTTATTAACTTGCAGTGGTGCCAGTGGGACTATCTTTCAGATGAATGCCAGATTTTTGGGAGAACTGCAGACACTGGCTGCGGAGTAAGCAGTCAGGAAGCCGCCTTTTCCGATACTGTCTCTGTAGTTCCGGTTACAGAATCACTGACAGCTGAATATCACTCCGCCGACCTGCTATCAGAGATGCAGTAACCAGGACCTGCTTACTCCACAGCTGGTGGCTTCAGTCTTCACAGGAACAGAACCCATCACCCTATGCTGCAAAAAGTTTGAAAATGGAAGGTTGTTTCTCCTCTGTATTGTTTTTTTCTGGGCAAGTCGGGGCTTTTACAGCTGCAATGCACGTTGGCGGAGCAGGAAGAGATCATCACAGTGCAGCTCCGTCCACTGCTTCCTGCACAGCACAGCTCTCATTGGGGCAGAGTGAAGACCACAGAAGAATGATGGCAGCCTTAATCTTCTCCAAATGTGAGTTCTGACCTGCTCTGCCTTCTATACAAAGCTATGCTGTGCTGTACACCTGCTCTGCACCTTGCAGGGACCATTTACTGAAAGTGAAAGTACCTTTCTTGAATAGGATAAGACTTCTGTCACATAGATATATTCAACATACACATTATGGGCCAGATTCTCATAGAATTCCGGCGGCGTAGCCTAAGCCATTTACACTACGCCGCCGCATCGTACTAGAGCAAGTGCTTTAATCTCAAAGCACTTGCTCCGTAGTTTTCGCCTGCATCGCGTAAATCGCCCAGCGTAAACCCGCGCAATTCAAATGGGGCGGCTTGTATTTAAATCAAGCGCGCCCCCGCATCGAACGAATGCGCCGGCCGGGGAAAAAGCCCAGTGCGCATGCTCCAAAGGACGTCACATTTTCTCAATGTAAACGACGTAATCGCAGCATACGCCAGCCCCATTGAGAATCGACGTACGCAAACGACGTTAACGACGCACAACACGACGCGGTCCCGAGGCCATACTTAACAGTACTTCGTAAGGTTACTCCTCATCGAAGCTGGGGTAACCTTACGCGGACGAAAACGACGTACGCGACGACGGGGCGGCGTAAAAGCGATCGGGAATCGGCGTACTACCTCATTTGCATATGCAAATGAGAAAACAACGTAAAGGCCACCTAGTGGCCGGAGTTGTCATTACACTTGTCGGATGTAGAAGCGTATCTATGCAAAAGTGATGCTAAGCATCACGCGCATAGATACGAGGCAAAAAAAATGGCGATAAGACGGGGTATCTGAGATACTCCGTCATAACGCCGCTGAGAATCTGGCCCTATGTCTTATTAAAATATATATATATTTTTAATAAGATATAGGGCCAGATTCAGGAACACTTGCGCTGGAGTATTTCAATATGCGCCGCGTAACTGTGATGATGCGCCGTCGTTTCTATGTGCCCGTACCCACCAAACTAGATACGCCCAATAACGGGTCATTTGCGACCGGCGGAACGTTCCGACGCCAGAGTATCGTCAGCGCTTAATTTCGCTGGGCGCATCAGTCGCGCCTATTGATTTCCCCTGCAAATATGCAAATGAGGGATTTTTCCCAATTCACGAACGGATTAGCACCATACGCTGGCTACATGCGCCGCGCGTATCTCGTCCGTCCGGCGCAAAGTTATTTCTACAAAAGGCTGCTTTATCTTTACTCCAGATGGCCACAGGTCAGCAGGAGAGCAGCTACAGCAGCGTTACCGACGATAAGAGCTAGCTGAGCACCCCCACTTGCAGGACAACACCTCTGTCCATGCTTGTCTGTCAAATTTTACAGCCATGGAGGAAGACATCATAGGTCTCCATAGCCGAGATGATGGCTGACAGCTCCTGGCCATTAAAGTTCAGCTTTCTCCTGTGTGTTTGCGGGGAACGGGAGCAGCCATCTCAAAACAAAAGTAACATCACTGCGGGGAGGGGGAGCAGGATATACTTTAGTGCCGAAATGGCGCTTCTACGGGCGCATTTAAACGCCCAACGGATGGCATTGCGCTGACGTTTCCCGTGAAGTGGTGCCGACGGAAGTTGTGAGCATGCGCACAAAGGGGGCGAGTGGAGCCTCACTCACTGCGCATGCTCCGTGGTTGATGCGCTGAACGTAAGCCTCTGCGCTGGGCTCCGCCCATCATTTACATATGATCACACCCACTTCCCCTTGCGTCGGGTTACGCCAGCGCATTATCGTTACTCTGGCGCAAGTTTACGCGCAACTGCTATGTGAATAACAGTACTTGCGCTGAAAGGGTCGTCAGAGTAACGTAAATGAGAAGCGTTACTCTGGAGCAAAGATGCTCTCATCTACCTGAATCTGGCCCATAGTGTATATATATGAATACATCTCTATGTACAGTAGCACCTCCAGAAGTCCAAGTGATTTCTAACCTATCAAAAAATGTTAGCATGAACCACAAGGAATGTGATTTTATAATGCAGCCCAACAATTGCAGATGGTGTTTTTTTTTTGGGGTGGGGGGCAAACAGCACCCACGCTAGCGGCCTAAGGAGAAAAAAGCCCCTGTGTTGCAGCGCTTCCGAAGCAATTTTCAGGCGCTGCCCATTCATTTAAATGGGCAGGGCGTTTTGGGAGCGGTGTATACAGCAGCACTCCCAAACAGCCTCTAAGATGCTGCTTGCAGGACTTTTCTTAATGTCCCACAAGAGCACCGCCCCAGTTTGAAAAGTCACACTGAAATGAATGAGGCGGTTTTCAGGCACTTTATAGATGCTATTTCTAGCGCTAAAATGCCTCAAAACCACCTCAGTGTGAAAGGGGCTTTGAAACATTGTTCAGTCAACAGCTTGCATCAAATCATCTGTAGCACTAATCAGTGTATACTGACAGTGGATAGTCTCCGCTGTCAGTCCTTGCATCCACATCGCTTGTCTAGATGCAAGAACCTGTCAGCTAGCAAACTGAACAAAAAAACCTGTGCACATGTACCAACTTAAAGCGGTTGTAAACCACAGCAGTTAAAAAAAAACATCCCATTGAAGACAATTGCACAATGTTTTAGTATGCATCTCATACGAGCACATTATGAAATGCTTGCCTTAGGAGGTACTCTAACAGGGCTTTCCTCCTCCCCTGGCATTCCTTCCTTGTTTGCAGCTCTGGCTGTATGAGTGGCTGGAGCACAATGACGTCACTCCCGCTCATGCAGAGAGCATTTGAGAGGTGGTGAGAAGAGTATCGGCTCCACCCAACCTGCTTTAACCCATTGAACTCCATGCTGCACGCAGTTGTGGACTGCTTGCAGAGTGCCGTCTTTCACTTGAATGGGTCACTGTCAGTGGGTGCTACACCTGCTAAACGCAACAGGGGGTATAATTGCAGTCGCGGCATGTGAACATGCCCAGCTGCTGCCTCTAAAGCTAAAAAAATGGTAGTTGTTAAGGGGTAGTAAAAGCACAGCTCAACAGCAGGGTTTTACTGCACCTCAACCACTAGTGTGAACAATTAAATGTTTTCATACGGGGTGTGGCCTGGACATGGATCTGTGAAGCTGCTTTTTCTTTCTTTATGCCCCGGCCAAGACTCCCCTAAAACGGCAAAAACCCCTAAATACCGGCATGATCCCTGCGAGAAGGTACAGCACCAGGGCAACATCAAGCAAGATACCCCAGGAGCGAAATCGGGGGAAATTTTTCTAATTATTTCGTAGTTTACAGGGCAAGTCCCCCGGAGCCCAGGCCCACACCACGTGGCACGGCCGTGGATCCCTGGCTGAGGCCTACGCCTTATCTGCCGCCGCTGACCTACCTGTTGCGGACACATCCCCGACAGAGCTCCCTGGACCACACCGAGACCGCTCCGGAGCTGAGACACCCACGGTGCAGCAGCCTGATGCTGAGATGCAGGACCAGGAGATCAGGTCCCTGCTGCTGGCGCTGCCGACGCGCGCGGACATTGAGGCCCTCCCCACGTGCTCGGATATTGAGTCCCTCATCCTCCGGCTGGAGGAGACACACAACCGTGACATCCAAGAGGTTCGTGGGGAGGTCTCCACGCTGTCGGAGCGAGTAACGTCAGGGGAGGCGTCCCTGTCATCACTGGAGGCCAGAGTGGCGGCGCTGGAACAATCGAGGGACACACACCGTGACACGGCCATCGATCTCCAACTCCACCTGGAGGATATTGAGGACCGCAGCCACCGTAACAACTTGCGGCTGCGGGGAGTGCCAGAGGAAGCAGACGGCGAGGACCTGGGGGAAGTGGTCACGGAACTGTTCAGAGAGGTACTGGGAGCGCCGGAGGAAACTATCATCCTGGACCGCGCACACAGAGCCCTGGGCCCAAGACCGACGGATGAAGATAGGCCGTGTGACATATGTAGGCTGCATCGGTACGCCCAGAAAGAAGCCATCCTTAGAGGAGCCTGGGACCGTGGCGACGTGGAAAACAAGGGCGCACGGATTAAAATTCTACCGGATCTCTCCAGGGCGCCACTGCACCGCAGGGCCCTGCTGCGCCGACTACTGGATCTGGCCAGGCAGAAGAACCTAACCTACTGCTGGGGATACCCAGTATCGGTGACTTTCCGTGGGGAATCCGGGTCCTTCGTCCTGCAGACAGCGGCGGACCTCCCAGAGCTCTTCCGCTTTATGGATGCGGACCCCATCCAGGTCCCCAACTGGCTTCAGCTGCTTCCTAGGCCACCTGGAAGCAGGGCTGTCTTTTCCATTGGGCACACTGGGCAGTTGCCCAGAGGCCCCACTTGCCTGGGGGGCCCCCATCGGCTGCCCAGCGACCCCAGTAAAAAATGGTGGAGAATGGCGGGTCAGAACTGTAGAACTGTATCGTGTCTACAGTCTCTGAGGAAGAGTCTAGAGAGGAGTTAAGAGTGGGAGCGCCGCTGGGATGGGGGTCACAGGAGAAGTCAGACATGAAGAGACTATAGGATAAAACCAGAGCAGCCAAGCTGGAGCCATCTGACTGAGCCTTGCATGGTGCACCTGAGAGGAGGTCAGTGATAGCACCACCAGTCCAGTCTAAGGGCAGGTGGTTGCTAAAGAAAGGGGGGAGTGAATACAAAAATATTAGTGCCCCCCCTTACCTTAGTGTATTTACTCTACGGAAGGTGGTTCCCCTTTACATCTGCAGGATTCCCCCTTACAGTGCTAGGGGGAACTCAGTCTGAGGACCGTGATGTAAGTGGGAACTCTGATGTAAAGAGAAAGCAGTGGATTCTGATATAAGGTGGTCTCTGGTCACCAGAGCCCCCCTCCACATCAGAGTTCCCCCTTACATCATGATCTGCAGTGTTCCCCTTTACATAAGTGTTCCCTTTCACTGTAAGGTGCCGTACACACGGCAGAGAACCTCGACGGGCAGAACACATCGTTCCGCCCGTCGAGGTTCTCTCCCGGCCGTCGGATTCGGCGACCCGCCCGTCGGGAATGGCAACCAGCCATTCTTCCAGGCGGGCCGTCGAGGAAATAGAGAGCGTGCTCTCTATTTCGGCTCGACGGGCTTCCCGTCGGGAAGCTCGCCGAGACCGTACACACGGCCGAGGTCCTCGCTGGAATGTGCATTCCAGCGAGGTTCTCGCTGATTTTCAGCGAGAACCTCGGCCGTGTGTACGGCGCCTGAGGGGGAATCCTGCAGACTCTGATGCAAGAGGAAACTCTGATCAGGCTGGGTTACAGTAACCTAACCTTCATGCCAATGAAGAAATTTGTAAAACTGTCATTTTAGGTACTTTTTTGCAGTGCCAATAAAAAATTGTGGTTCTGCCAGTAAATTTCATGATTTTTGGCAGTAAATTCTTGTGCGTGGTTGTGTAGACAGGGCCCCAGTGCACTGTATTGCCCGGGGCCTATAATGCTCTTAAGATGGCACTGCCTGGAAGATCTGGCCCCTCGGCCCCCCATAGACCTGACAAAGGGAAAGGCAAGAACATGAGACCCCCACACTCAGGGGGGGCGGGGGGGGGGGGGGAGGGTGGGATGCTTGATGTGATTTTGAGGGGAGGGGAGACCTGCCGTCTGTTACCAGTCATACGTTCTCTGTTGCTCTTGACAGCCCATGGCTGCTGCTGTTGTTTGCACTATGCTCCCGTGTGCACTTATGCTTACCTCTGTTCTATTCATTTATACATTATGCTTGCTGATCTGTTTGTACCCTAAAATGTTATTATGATTATTTGCTCTGCCGATATGTGTTACGCACCATTGATTTATAAGTTGGGGGGTAGGCCGGGTAGCCTGACCTGGGTCCCTGTCCACTCGCTACCCCATATAGGCCGGTGCTCAGTACCCCGACACCTTCTCTGCGAGGAGGCGCCGGCAAGCGCCATAGCCGCTAGGCTACTTTAGAACCTTCTTAGAGCTGCACGCCCTAGTGTAAGCTTCTGAACCTTTTCACTTCCCCTCCTCCTAAGGGAGACTGAACTACATTTCTCTCTCTGCTCTATACAATCCTGGTCTTGTGTTTCCACGAGACCCCTTCCTATCTCCCAAATCTTCACACTACCCCCCGGACCCCTAGAGTCCACCCCCCCCCCTCGCGGGTGGTATGGACACGCTGACTGTAGTGTCCTTGAACGCCAAGGGCCTGAACATCCCCGAAAAACTGAGAATTCTCCTTCATGATATGCGCCGCCTGAAGGCGGACGTAGTTCTGCTTCAGGAAACGCACTTCAGAGATGATAACCTGCTCACGCTTAGAAACAGATTCTACCCCAGATTCTACCCCACGGTCTACCACTCCCTAAACGCCATGGCTAAATCCAGGGGGGTTTCAATACTCCTGTCCGCTAGAGTCCCGTGGTCACACATAGATGCGAGGCTGGATGATGAGGGCAAGCGCCATAGCCGCTAGGGCTACTTTAGAACCTTCTTAGAGCTGCACGCCCTAGTGTAAGCTTCTGAACCTTTTCACTTCCCCTCCTCCTAAGGGAGACTGAACTACATTCCTCTCTCTGCTCTATACAATCCTGGTCTTGTGTTTCCACGAGACCCCTTCCTATCTCCCAAATCTTCACACTACCCCCGGACCCCTAGAGTCCACCCCCCCCCCTCGCGGGTATGGACACGCTGACTGTTGTGTCCTTGAACGCCAAGGGCCTGAACATCCCCGAAAAACGGAGAATGCTCCTTCATGATATGCGCCGCCTGAAGGCGGACGTAGTTCTGCTTCAGGAAACGCACTTCAGAGATGATAACCTGCTCACGCTTAGAAACAGATTCTACCCCACGGTCTACCACTCCCTAAACGCCACGGCTAAATCCAGGGGGGTTTCAATACTCCTGTCCGCTAGAGTCCCGTGGTCACACATAGATGCGAGGCTGGATGATGAGGGCCGCTTCCTATTCTTGAAGGGCCGCATTGGGACTGCACTGATCACAATTGCGAACCTATACGCCCTGAATGATCAACAAGCTAGATTCCTGACAAGACAAATAGACCAACTGACGCTCTTCGAGGAGGGCCAACTAATTTTGGGTGGGGACTTTAACATCCCCCTTATACCGACGGAGGATACCTCTACTGGAATGTCCTCTATCCCGGGAGACTTTCGCAAGCGCATCCATGCGGCATTACATACTGCACAACTGGTGGACGTCTGGCGCCTCTTCCACCCAGATGAGAAGGACTATACCTTCTTCTCCAAGCCCCACCAATCCTACTCCCGTATCGATTACTACATGATCCCCCATAGACACCTTGCGACGGTTAAGCATGTTTCGATCGGGTCAATCACGTGGTCGGACCATGCCCCGATCACGCTGGTCTAGGGTTTGAGGGACGCCTAAACGGCCCAGAAGACACCCCTGGAGGTTAAATGAAAGCCTGCTGCAAGACCCAGACACAATGACAGACGTAGTGAAAGAAATAGGACATTACTTTGACTCCAATACCACGCAGGACATTGACCCGGGAGTAGTAGTGTGGGAAGCCCATAAGGCGGTGGTGAGAGGGTTACTCATCAAGCATGGTGCTCGTCTGAAAAGACAGAGGACTGAGCAACTCGACTCACTACTGGCTAAATAAAAGATATGGTGCTAGCGCAAGTGGTAAAGCATAACATAGGATGTACACTATTAAATAAACACAAAGTGCACAAATGTGTGCTACATCAGTGATATCAGTGACAAAAACAAAAAAGGAGAAAAACAGTCCAAAAAGTGCTGAATCACAAAAAAACTCTATAAAGTGCACTATAGTCCTTGATGTGGATAGTGTAAAACAGGGGTGTCCACCCACCGGTTGAAGAGGAGTGAGGAAAGGAGAAAGCCCCACCACACAGCACGTCTAGTCTCACAGAACTCTCACCTCCAGCAAGACACAACCAGCATGTAGGATAATCCTTTGTGCAGGCAGCCTCCCTCAATATTGCTGTGACTCCCCACGGATCAATGAAACGATAGGTGTCTGTATACTCAGGTGTTTTCAAGTGCCACAAAAATTGGAATCAGAGAAGAAACAGAGAAACCTCCAATAGTGCGTTATCTTTGTAACAAGGGAGTTTTAATAAAAAATTTCACTTACAAATAATGAAGATAAAATTTGCATCAAAACATCGGGATCGTAGCGCTTGCAGCACGTCACTCATCTGGTGCCTGGATATATGCTTGAAGTACAATTATTTTTGGTACGATCAAGCATATTATAAACAAACCATTGACATCGCGATGGGAGCTAAATTTGCCCCTAGCGTAGCCAATGCATTTATGGCAAGGTGGGAGGAGTCAGCGGTATATGAAGATATGCCTGCCGAGCTCACTCTATATAAGAGGTACATTGATGACCTCATTATCATTTGGAATGGAAGTAAGCAATCACTTGAAAACTTCCTGAACAAACTCAACACCAATGAGCAGAATATTAAACTGATCTGGAAGATCGATGAGAAATCTGTCGACTTCCTTGATCTAAATATCAGTATAGAAGGGGATAAGATCACTACGAAAACCTTTTTTTTAAATGTGGATACTAATAGCTATATATCCACAGATAGCTGTCACCATAAACCTTGGTTATTTAATATCCCAAGGGGCCAACTGGTTAGAATGAAGAGGAATTGCACGAAGGAAGATGATTTTATGAATCAAGCCCAATTGATTGGGTCACGGTTTACCAGTAAAGGATACGATGAACTATCTATTTCCAAGCAAATTAAAGAGGTGGTCTCACTAGATAGATCTAAAATGTTACTATCAAAGGCTCCAATACAAAGAGAGCAGAAAGCTCCTGCTCTGATCTTGAACTACAACTCTCAGCACAAAGATGTGGAAAAGATCATCAAGAAATATTGGCATATCCTACAGAGCGACAAAGATCTGTGTCAAATACTTCCGGAGAAACCACAGATTATGTATAAAAAGGCGCCTACGTTTAAAGATCTAGTGGTCAAGTCGGTTGTGGACCCTCCACCTAAACCCCCGTTTTCATTTTTCACAGGGAAAGGTTTTTTTCCTTGCAGAAGCTGTTTTGCATGTGAAAAAACAAGAAAACCCCAAAAGAAACGGACTCAGTTTATAGCCACCAATACAGGAGAAACCTTTGATATTAAGGAATGTATTGGATGCTACACTGAGGGAGTGGTCTATGTCCTACAGTGTAGTTGCAATTTGCAGTACATTGGTAGAACAAAGAGAGCCCTGAAAGTCCGGGTTAAGGAACACGTGAAAAATATCATTAAAGGATCCTCCAAACACAATGTGTCAAGACATTTTGAGAAAGTACACAATAAGGACCCTACCTGTTTGGAGTTTTGGGGTATCGATAAATATACAAAAAATTGGAGGGGAAGCCACAAAATAAGGACTATAAGTCAAAAAGAGTCACAATGGATCCATAAGATGAAAACTTTAGTTCCTGGAGGGATGAATGTAGATTTCGATCTAAACTGTTTTTTAAATAATTTTTAGCTATTTTAAACTGTTTAAACATTCGAGCTGTTCTGTATTATGGAAAATACTCCGGCTATGTGCAATAGAATTTGTTTGTGCTGTTCCCCTTGTCCATATGGATAAGAGGCAAACGATTAATGCAAGCTGCATATTTTGTTTTTTGTTTTTTACAGAAGACAGTTCTCTGAAATAGCAAATGTTTTAGTATGCTTATATTTAACATGATGTGAACATGACACTCAGATGCCCGATCACCCATCATTTTTTGAATACATAAATGGCACTATGTCCATGGTCTGGACAATATGTGGTAATATTCAAATATAAACACTAGATGGCGAGGTATTAATATACAGAATGATGTGAGAAACATATAGGTAAAATCAATTCTGGGGTGTCGGTTTATGTTCCAAACTACCAAATATACATAATATAAAGTCACGCTGTAGCAAGTTTAAATCCATGTTCAATCCATCTGAAATGGAAATAGCTACAGCATATTGTTCTCGAGTGCGGCGGGCTACGGGAAAATGGCCGATGCAAACCTTCCGGTTTTACAGAAATAAGCTGTACTTTTTTATATATTTTTATATATTTTTATATATTTTTACATTGATGTTTTAGTTGTTATAAATAAAGATACAATAAGGCTACCACTTAAAGTCACGCTGTAGCAAGTTTTAAATGTCTAATCTACTCGCAATGGAAACAGCTCCAGCGGACTGTCCTCGAGTGCGGCGGGCTACGAAAAAATGGCCGATGCGAAACTTCCGGTTTTGCATAAATATGATGTAGCTGTACACGACCAATAGCATTCCCCAGATGAAGACACGTGACCCTGTGTCGTAACGCGTAGGGAAGGGAAGGACGGGCAGATGAGTGACGTGCTGCAAGCGCTACGATCCCGCTGTTTTGATGCGAATTTTATCTTCATTATTTGTAAGTGAAATTTTTTATTAAAACTCCCTTGTTACAAAGATAACGCACTATTGGAGGTTTCTCTGTTTCTTCTCTGATTCCAATTTTTGTGGCACTTGAAAACACCTGAGTATACAGACACCTATCGTTTCATTGATCCGTGGGGAGTCACAGCAATATTGAGGGAGGCTGCCTGCACAAAGGATTATCCTACATGCTGGTTGTGTCTTGCTGGAGGTGAGAGTTCTGTGAGACTAGACGTGCTGTGTGGTGGGGCTTTCTCCTTTCCTCACTCCTCTTCAACCGGTGGACACCCTGTTTTACACTATCCACATCAAGGACTATAGTGCACTTTATAGAGTTTTTTTGTGATTCAGCACTTTTTGGACTGTTTTTCTCCTTTTTTGTTTTTGTCACTGATATCACTGATGTAGCACACATTTGTGCACTTTGTGTTTATTTAATAGTGTACATCCTATGTTATGCTTTACACTTGCGCTAGCACCATATCTTTTATTTACTCATTCACAAATGCTGTGTATGCATTTTTTGTGTTTGCTGCAGACTGTCATTGTTTAGAGATTTACTTAGTAGCGCAGAAGTCCCACTTGAATATATCACTACTGGCTAAGCTGCAGGTCCTAGAGGCCCAGCACAAAAAGCTCCGACAATACAGGTGTTTTCTGACTTGAATATCGTCTGCAAACAAATTACTGACATACTTCAGTACAAAGCCAAGGCCGTGTTACAAATTTGTAGACGTAATGTTTACGAATCGGTAACAAATGCGGGAGAATGCTTGCCCAGGAGATCCGAACACAAAATATGGCATCGTACATACCGCACACATTATGTCGCGCGGGGTCGTAAGATTTCGGTGCCCCAACAAATTTCGCAAGAATTCAGGTCTTTTTACCATTCTTTGTACAACCTGCCCTCCACACCCTCGGGCCCTAGTTCGGACCAGACATTAGAATACCTTGCAGCTTCTCATATGCCGGCCCTCACCTCAGAAACAAGAGAGCTATTGATGAAACCGATATCCTTACCCAACTCCAAGTGGCACTGAAACTTCCAAACCTGGCAAAGCCCCCGGCCCAGACGGACTTACCACCTCGTATTTTAAGACCCTGCTCCCACATCTGGGGAACCGCTTGGTGAGCCTACTAAACACCTTAGGCTCAGGAACAAAACTGCACGCTGACACCCTGCAGGCACAGATAGCTGTGATTCACAAAGACGGAAAGGACACGGGGCAATGCGGATGTTACCCCCCGATTTCACTGCTAAACACTGGTGTTAAGTGTTACCAAAGTAATCGCATCCAGGATTCCAGCGATATCTCCCAGACCTGATTACACCTCGACCAGGGTGGGTTTCGGTCCCAACCAGGGACAACACATCCAAGGTGTTGAACCTGTTAGATGTCGCAAACACTACAAAGATCCCCTGTGTCTTCATAGGCACAGACGCCGAAAAGGCGTTCGATCGGGTTAGCTGGCAGTTCATGTTTTCCACCCTGAGACACATAGGTATTGGACGGACGATACTTAACTGGATAACTGCGGCCTATACAAACGACGGCTAGGGTCAGGGCAAACGGAACACTATCAGACCCATTCCCAATTGCCAACGGGACCAGACAGGGTTGCCCTTTATCGCCCCTCCTGTTCGCACTGTTCCTGGAGCCGTTCTTGCAACGCATATGGCTGTGCCCCGACATCACGGGAATAGTAGTGGGGAGTGACCAATGTAAAGTCTCGGCCTACGCCGATAATATGTTATTCTCCTTGACGAACCCATTGACATCCCTGCCGGGCCTGATGCGTGAATTTGACTCTAACGGGAACCAGTCCAAATCTGAGGCAATGGGAATGCCCAAATCACAGCTGTCCCGCCTCCAGAACAGTTTTAGTTTAAAATGGACGGATGTGGCGCTGACGTACTTAGGAACGCAAATCCCCTCAAAACTATCTGAGGTCTTTAAACTTCCCGCTCTTGCTTAAAACAGTCCAAAAGTTGCTAAGCCTCTGGACCACTAGTCTCCATTCTTGGTTTGGCAGGTGCAATATCCTCAAAATGACCATTCTACCGAAATTCCTGTACTCCTGCAAGCCCTCCCTATACATATCCCGCCAGCGTATTTCAAACAAGTGCAATCCATGTTTGGGACGTTCCTGTGGGCGGGGGAAAACATCCTAGAATACACAAAACAGTCCTCGCCCTACCCAAGCAATTCGGTGGCCTAGCCGTGCCAGATATTTGGACGTACTACCACGCGGCGCACCTGAATCGCCTTATTGACTGGTGCCGACATGAGTCGACCAAACTCTGGCCACGACTGGAGCAGGCGCAATGTGGGATTCTGCTGCGACGCGCTCCCTGGTGTCACTCCTTAAAACAAAAGGATGTTCACCGTCATCCCCTTATAGGTAATACCATCAGGGTCTTCACACGGTTAAGGTCACAGACCCGACTATCATCGGCAGCTTCGCCGTTGCGCCCAATTCTGGGCACCCCCTTTTCGAACCTGGGATTTGTGACGCTAATTTCGCACATTACGGGAATCTGGTATTTACCAAGCCTCACATTTTGGCGAATCGGGTCGGGTGGAGGACCATAGCTGAGCTGATGGACGAAGGGGGCCGATTCCAGCTGGATTTCATGAGGGCGGCCAGCTCGGCCACTTTCTGAAAACCGTCCCCCGCCCCCTCCAATACAGGCCAACCCCTCACGACCCTGGAAGAGCTATGCTCGGAGTCGGGCACGTTACACATGCCCTGTCCATAATGCACACAATGTTAATTACGCCAGTGGAGGGATATCGGATCCGTGCTTCCATAGGTGGGAACGAGACCTGGACTGTCAGTTCTCTGCCGTGTAGCTGTGGTAATCGACATGATAGTCAGCGGATTCTGACGTTCACTCACAAATCGATTCGGATTCCTGCACTAATCGATAGACGACACGGATTCTGACGTTCACTCACAAATCGTCGGTCTGCACTAAAATACAAGAAACCAATTACAAAATCCTGACAAGGTGGTACAGGACCCCTGCCCTGCTGAGTAAACTGTTCCCGATGGTGTCGGACCTCTGCTGGAGGTGCCAGACGGACAAAGGGACACTGCTACATGTCTTCTGGTCATGCCCGCGTTTGCGGACGTACTGGAGAGAGATCAGGCGAATCTCACAAAATGTACAGACCGCATAATCCCTGATGACCCAGCGTACTTTCTCCTGCATGCGACTGACACCCCCACACGCATATACAAAACATCTGTCATCCGCCACTTAATGGATGCTGCCAAGGCATGTATCCCGCTCTGTTGGAAATCGCCGCACCCGCCAACGGTAGCCATGTGGCTACGGAAGGTGGATGAGATTAACAAGATGGAGGATCTTATCCTGACAAAACAGGATAGGAGTGAAGTCTACTCCCAGACCTGGCAATTGTGGAACATTTTTACATACTCAGAGGAGGGCCAGGCCCTTAGGAGAGGTAGTTAGAGCTCCCCGACGGGGTACACGACACGAGGACAGCCGGGTTGCCCGGCCGGCCACCCCTTAGATGACCCCGCCTGGAGGTGACGGCTCTCCATGCCCGCGAGTTCCCCCCCCCTCCCATTCCTCTCCCCCTCATTCCCCCTCTACCCCCTTCTTCCTTTCCTTCTCTCTTCTCTTCTTTTTCCCCCTCCTATTGTCCTCTGGACATCTACTGTGCTCCTATTATCTCTTCTCACGCTTAGTTAACGGAAAATGAGGGAGGCTGGGTCCGCCGGACCGCAGTGACCCGAAGCACCTTACGAATGCACATGGATCACACAAGATCGCTATGAGAGCTTCGGCGGGGGCGCGGTGGGGGCGGGGGGTGATACCTCCGCTGCCCACTTCCAGCCCCTGGCGGAGTATGGTATCGCACATATTAAGTACCAACTAAATCTGGAATCTCTGCATGTTCACCTCTTTGAAGTTATGTTTTGTGATGCTAATCTGTTGTACCATTGTTATAGGTCATGTGGACCAGTCTTCTGTTATGAATAAATAAACAATTTAAAAAAAAAAAAAAAAATTCCTTTAAATATTGTACCTGCAGTGCTGGGTGTCTATAGTTTGCCTGTGAAAACGTCTTTAAGAACCCGGGTCTTGCCCGAGGGAACATGTATCAATGGAAAAAAGTTTTAAAAACGGTTGTTTTTTCAGGACTCCTGAATTTTTTTATTTAAACATTATTAAAATCACTGCTCCAGGAGCAGTGATTTTAATGATGCTTAAATTAAAAAAATTAAAATAAAATTCCTTTAAATATTGTACCTGCTGTGTGTCTATACCTGTGATAACATCTTTAAATAGCACAATCACCTGCCTGCCAGTAAATTAGGAAGAACTGATCTATCTAAGCTATACAGTGTATAAATATATGTACAACTCCTAGGGATGTTTATATATTCTCTACACACTGTAAATTAAGCTAGACTGACTAGCCTATCTGCCTGCTCTATCTAGCTATATAAAAAGACAATCTCTCTGTCTCTCTGACTGCTCTCATTAACAAGACCGTAACACACTACATGAAGGCTGCCCAGCAGGCGGCCTTTTATAGTGTGGGGCGTGTGCTAAAGCCCCGAGCCATAATTGGCCAAAGCCACCCAGGCTTTGGCCAATTATGGCTCTTCGTTTTTTGCGCACTGTGATTGGCAAAGCATGCGGGACATACAGCATGCTTGGCCAATCATCAGCGCGCAATGCCGCAGTGAATTATGGGCCATTTTGCGTCACTTGAATTTGGCTCGAACGACTGCTTTTGTTCAAATTTCATCGAACGTACGAACACGTAACCTTTCGAACGTGAAGCTCATCCCTAGTCTACAAGATAGGATTATTGGACCCTAAGAAAGTTTCTATGGAAGTGCCTCTACCTAACTAGGCCTCATGTAATTCACCATAGGAATTTAAACCAACTTAAATATATAATAACCATTTACTCAGTTCAGCTATTACAACTCAAGCTGTATTACAAAACCACATCAGCATTTATTAATCTGGCCTTTTTTCTAAGAAAGGTGACCCACCACACTATAAAGGCCACGACAAGGGAGGGAGGGTTGGGGAGCTCCTACAGCTATACCATTCACCGGTGACTGGCAACTAACCCTATCCGAACCCCCTTTATATAGGAACCTCTATGGGCTTCTAGAACCTTCCATCCTATTTTCAAGGCTCCCCTTTCAGGCAGTCACATGGCTCACCCAAGGCCACGAGCCCTTGACCTGAGGAGAGAACTGAAACCCCTGCTGCTGTTATCCCATGAGGAAAAGCGGGGCCTTGAAACTCCTATTCTCCTTTTCCCCATATGGAATAACAAGCAAAAAATATCTCAAACAATCACCAGACATGTTTAATAAATAGACCACTCAAGATCATTTGGAACAAATTTGTCCGCAGACTTTTTTTATTTATTATTGGTTTTAATATAATTGTCTAACATCTCACATGAAATTCACCATAGGAATTTAAACCAACTTAAATATATAAAAATCATTTACTCAGCTCAGCCATTACAGCTCAAGCTGTATTACAAAACCACATCAGTATTTATTAAACTGTCTGGCTACACCCAAACCACGGCCTGTTCAATACATGTCTGGAGATTATTATTCATTATATCCAAACCGATATCAGACAAGTGAACTCTGTCCTTCCGATAAAGGCCTGGGATACCCCCTTCTAATTCTAAATGATGATAAGAGAAACCATACTCAAGGGCCATAAATCTTTCAACAATTATATTTATAGGTTTCCTTATTTTCTCAAAAGGGTGAAAAACGACAGAACCCATTTATATCTGGGAATGATTTCGGAGAAAATCACGACTGAACTGGGATACATAGCTTTGATAAACCGAATATAATGTTTAATTTGAAAGATTACATTCAAAGTTTTTTACTTACCTATATCATTCCTCCTCAAATGAATGATCAAAATATCTGGGAAGAGGATGACTATATGCCATAGTACCCAACTCGGTCAAAAGTTACCCCCAAATCATTCCTCTTTTACCATGTCAACATACTGAAAAAAGGCTAGGGTCCAGGGATTCTGTATAAATCCGGGAAGATGCTCTTCTGTGTGCCCAAAAGACAAATGAATGTCCTATTATTCATTCTATTCACTGTCCACCTATAGTAGTTAAAAAATAATGTTAGGTTTCACATACAACTTAAAAGCATCCGATTTCCACCTTCCCAATTGCTTAATACTACTAGAATTCAAACCCATCCTAGCTGTCTCTGTGGCAACTCCGATGTGAAATGAATGAGATGATATATTTACATCACCTAAATTGAGGTTGCACAGAGATTTGTGAAGAACAGCCTGAAACTGAAAAATAGTCAGAGGAAAACCATTCTGATGCAAAAAAATTCTCCATCAGGTGATTTAACATTTAGATAGAAATTAAATAAGAAAACCGAACAGATGAGTTTATTGGAGCATGCTGCCAGAGTGATCCACGGGACTTTACCTAGTTGATCGGTTTTAGATTGACTGATAAACAACTTAATATTTTTGGGTTTAGCTATGACGTCATGAAGCCTAAAGCCTGTTTTGCTTCTAGGATTCCTAGGGACTAACTCAGATATCCTAAGAGCAGCAAAGAAACAAATGAAAAATGCAGCTCTTAATAGGCATGCCTCATAAGAGGAAAAACAGACCAAATCAGAGATTGTACATAACTCCATCAAAATCTCTGGAGTAATGGGTCTTCTTTTATCCAAAGAATAATGTGATTTCTTATAACCCTTTAGTGCTTGGCGCACAGAGAAAAACCGAAACCAGGAAGGTAACGAGTGAATTTTTAGAAAAATTATACTCCAGATAAGATTTTCTTCGTATGAGACCAAGAGTATTTCTTGGACATTAAACTAATCAAAAAAGATAACACTAAATGTTCAGAAAAATCTAGTAAACTCTGGTTCTGAGAATTAAGAAAAGACAGCCATAACCACCACGCAGTCTTGTAACCAGACCACGTAGAAGGCGCCAAAGAATTGATAATGTTGTCCGTGACTAAATTATTTTCCAAAGCAGCTGGTCTCATAAAGTTTTACTAACATCTGCTTCTGGAAATAGCTGGAAAAAACTATTGATTTGAAATCTAGAAAGAGCATCAGCTACCCCATTTTCGAAACCAGGAACATATTTAAATAGAAAGATTACCCATAAAACAATGGGATAGGGGTTAAGGATTCTCAATGGTGTATCGGAAATAGATAAATCTATGAGTCTGATCAAGTCTCAGTAAATATTGGTTCTTAGACACGTTCAGTGTTTTTGAAAAAATGACAAAGATTTATTTATACAAAAAATACAAAAGCATTGTACAAAATTGTTAAAAAACATTAATATTAGGAGAGAAAGTATATTAAAACTGCAGAATAACTGCAGACCATCTTCTGAGGTCCAAGCGTGTTTCAGGTTCAACTAGTTTCGCCCATAAGAGAGCTTCGTCAGGAACCCACGATTGAATGTACTTTCTATGTGAATACAAAAAAGTACAATGAGCTAACATATCAGAATAATAGAGAGAATGTTACATAATATAGAATATACATAATTACTGGTCTCTTGGCAAAACATATAACAGGTGGTATATTTGATCTTTAAAGAATTTATTATACTAAAGTGAGGTCTAGGCGCAATTATGTGGAGCGGGAGAGGGCACATACCTGAGACGGCTGAGAGGGTGATCTCAAGGAAGGGATGTCCACGAGGGCATAATCTCTGCGATTAGAGAAGAGGCCACCACGCGGGCGAGATGGATTATAGTCGCCCGGGTGGGGGTGACAAAGACAGCTGTGTTGCTAAGTGCTGATGATCTAATGGAGAGAGAGTATGATATGTCAGAAAACTAATTATCTGGGTATATGGTTCCCAAACACTTCTGATAAGTCAGATAAGAAATCTCACTTACTGGTGCCTGATGGTAAAGGGACTGACTTGGACTAGATCTATGCTAAGTCCAAGAAAAGAGAGGAGGTAGGCTAATGCTGGCCAATTGTAGTGGCTGCTAAATTGCTATCATCGAGTCCTATGTGTAAAAAACAGGATAGATGAGAACCAGTTAGTGGCCAAAAAAGATGAAAAAAAGATAAAAATAAATATAAAAATGAAATATGAAAAGTAATAATAATAATATAATGAGATGAAAAGGTAGATATGTAGATGGAAATGAAAATAAAAAATAGAAAATAAATATACATATAAATATAAATATAAGTATAAATATAAATATAATTATAATTATAACAATATATAAATATGTGTAAATAATTAGAGCTGGGAACTGTTTGTTAGTAAATAGATATATATATAAGTAAATAAATAAATAAAGCAACACTGTCCATGCATGGCTATACTGAGCCTTCTAATGCAAGAGCAAGGGCATAGAGCCTCATAGTTGCTGATTACCAACATTGTTAATAAGTAGCAGGAGACGCCTATAAGGGCAAGTCCATGTGCAGCTATTGCTACAACTGATTAAATCAGGTTGGCCTGATGTAAAGAAATAAATGAAAAATGACAATCAATATTGAAAAAAGGAAAAATAAAAATAAATATAAAAAATAAAAAATAAATAATAAGGTTCTTATTAAATTTCTATGTGCCATAGATTAGAATAACTACATGGCAGAGTGAGAAAATAAACAAAAACCAAAAAACAAAAAGTGTATCTTAGAGTATACCTGTAGGGAATGATGTTGTCAGCAAAAGGAGTGAGCAGCTTGTCTCTACCTGAGCGCTGCACTAAATGATGGCAGCTAACAGGGCTGTTAATATACCTCTCTCCATTAGGTCAAATACGCCTCAGCTGATAGCATGAGGCGGAGATCTGATTCATGGTGGGCGGAGAGATGACGCGTCACTAGGATTCCCCCTGTGAGAGGCATGAAGCCGCTCGTGCGTGATGACACGCAGAGCGGGTTGCTCAGCTCACGGAGACGGAGGAAGCCGTGGACATCCCATGGGCGGAGCGGACTGCCGCTCGGCCAATGGGATTTGTCAGATTACGGACCTGGCCAGCACCCGAGCCTCCGCTTGGATTCGATGCTACAACTATGTGCATCGGGACAGGCCCCTACCCGCCCACATAAGCTCTATAGCAACTACAGCTGATCGAGCACTGTTGTTATCCAGCGTGTCCTTGGATGGGATGATGTTAGTACATTCAAGCCGCAGGTTGTGCAGTGCACTGTCATGCTCCACAAAGAGCGCATGGGGTTAACCTCACCCTGTGAACATATTAGTAATACATATAGATAATTCACTTATACTTTTGTTGAGGTATAGGTACTTATGTGGAATGCCTGAATGAACAAACAAAACAACAGGTGATAGTAATAGCACCAAGTGCTACTAAACAGAAGTTATTGCATGTTTATATCTATAAATAGGTGGACAATGCCTCTATTAGCAAAAAGCCCCGCAGGATGGCATAACAGTGATCTAGCACTAATGCATGTCTCTGGGGGGCACTGAAGAGCCAGTAAGTCCAACGTATTGCCCTAAAATTGGTCTAAAATGCTTGTGTAATCATACAATCCAATTGACGAAAACATCGATAACTGAGAGAGTCCTCAAAAGTATGTATATAGAGGATCTGTAGAGGTCAGGGACATCTGAATTTAATGACTGATAAATTGACGGTATTGACAGCAAAGGATAGGTACATATTGTACAGATGGATGACATTCAAAGAGATCTGACGCGGGATGAAACCAACTTAGATAGAATAGAATATGCAATCAAAAGGAACCATTGACTATGTATGATAGATAGTCTAATAGTCTAATTGTAAACACAGAGGGATTAGATTAACCCATAGAAGGCTGGATTAAAGCACACCCAGGAGCTCATAGAAAGGGCTTATAGCTAATATTTTCATTCAGCCCTGGATGTTGAGTGGCACATAATAGGAAGATCCACTTCGCTTCAATTTGCAAGAGACGTTTGTCGGCGTCTCCACCTCTTTCATTGAGGGGTACATGTGCCAAGGCATAAAAACCCATCGATAAATTGTTATGGTTGTGATACAATCCTATATGTCGGCTGATGGGTGTCTCCATCAGCTTCTTCTTGACTGAGCGTACATGGTCTCTTATTCGACATAAGAAATTACGCTTTGTCTTGCCAACGTAGAATGCACCGCAATTGCATTTCATTATGTATATCACTCCCATAGTTTGACAGGTGACCCGAAATTTGGGAGTTAGTGTTTCACCGTTTGGGAGATTGATACTACTGCCTTTCAGGATGTATCGACAAAAGTTACATTTACCGCAAGGGAATGTCCCCATGTGTGTAGGTTTGGGAGTTAGTGAAGTTGAGTAGTGACTGGATACAGTCTTATCCCTGATGGACGGGGATCTTTTAAATGTGATCTCAGGAGAAGCATTGATGAATTTACTAATTTTCTCATCCGAAGTGAGCAAATACCAGAATTTTGTATATATTCTCCGTATTGATTCATGTTGTCTATTGAACCGGGTAATAATTCTGGTAGTGCTGACCTCGGATTCATTTTTTGATTTGTAAATAAGCGAATTTCGTTCCTGTTGATTCACCTTATTGAAAGCTCTGCGGAGGCATGTTTGATGATGTATTCATGGTCTGGGCGGGGTCTAAGGAGGATTTGCTAGCGTTTCTTGAAGGACTGCAGGTGAATCAGTACAATCTCAAATTCACCTACAGTTTCAGTCAAGAACGCATCACCTTTCTCGATGTGGAACTCTATTTGGATGAGCAAGGGTCTCTGTGTTCGACACTTTTCAGGAAACCCACGGCTGGAAACAGCCTACTCCATGCCACCAGCTCCCACCCCAAACCCCTTATAAACAGTATCCCGTACAGCCAGTACTTGAGACTGCGACGCAATTGCTCACAGGATGTTGACTTCAAACGAGAAGCGGCACAATTGTATATGCGACTCAAGGACAGAGGCTATACTAAAACATGCCTCCGCAGAGCTTTCAATAAGGTGAATCAACAGGAACGAAATTCGCTTATTTACAAATCAAAAAATGAATCCGAGGTCAGCACTACCAGAATTATTACCCGGTTCAATAGACAACATGAATCAATACGGAGAATATATACAAAATTCTGGTATTTGCTCACTTCGGATGAGAAAATTAGTAAATTCATCAATGCTTCTCCTGAGATCACATTTAAAAGATCCCCGTCCATCAGGGATAAGACTGTATCCAGTCACTACTCAACTTCACTAACTCCCAAACCTACACACATGGGGACATTCCCTTGCGGTAAATGTAACTTTTGTCGATACATCCTGAAAGGCAGTAGTATCAATCTCCCAAACGGTGAAACACTAACTCCCAAATTTCGGGTCACCTGTCAAACTATGGGAGTGATATACATAATGAAATGCAATTGCGGTGCATTCTACGTTGGCAAGACAAAGCGTAATTTCTTATGTCGAATAAGAGACCATGTACGCTCAGTCAAGAAGAAGCTGATGGAGACACCCATCAGCCGACATATAGGATTGTATCACAACCATAACAATTTATCGATGGGTTTTTATGCCTTGGCACATGTACCCCTCAATGAAAGAGGTGGAGACGCCGACAAACGTCTCTTGCAAATTGAAGCGAAGTGGATCTTCCTATTATGTGCCACTCAACATCCAGGGCTGAATGAAAATATTAGCTATAAGCCCTTTCTATGAGCTCCTGGGTGTGCTTTAATCCAGCCTTCTATGGGTTAATCTAATCCCTCTGTGTTTACAATTAGACTATTAGACTATCTATCATACATAGTCAATGGTTCCTTTTGATTGCATATTCTATTCTATCTAAGTTGGTTTCATCCCGCGTCAGATCTCTTTGAATGTCATCCATCTGTACAATATGTACCTATCCTTTGCTGTCAATACCGTCAATTTATCAGTCATTAAATTCAGATGTCCCTGACCTCTACAGATCCTCTATATACATACTTTTGAGGACTCTCTCAGTTATCGATGTTTTCGTCAATTGGATTGTATGATTACACAAGCATTTTAGACCAATTTTAGGGCAATACGTTGGACTTACTGGCTCTTCAGTGCCCCCCAGAGACATGCATTAGTGCTAGATCACTGTTATGTCATCCTGCGGGGCTTTTTGCTAATAGAGGCATTGTCCACCTATTTATAGATATAAACATGCAATAACTTCTGTTTAGTAGCACTTGGTGCTATTACTATCACCTGTTGTTTTGTTTGTTCATTCAGGCATTCCACATAAGTACCTATACCTCAACAAAAGTATAAGTGAATTATCTATATGTATTACTAATATGTTCACAGGGTGAGGTTAACCCCATGCGCTCTTTGTGGAGCATGACAGTGCACTGCACAACCTGCGGCTTGAATGTACTAACATCATCCCATCCAAGGACACGCTGGATAACAACAGTGCTCGATCAGCTGTAGTTGCTATAGAGCTTATGTGGGCGGGTAGGGGCCTGTCCCGATGCACATAGTTGTAGCATCGAATCCAAGCGGAGGCTCGGGTGCTGGCCAGGTCCGTAATCTGACAAATCCCATTGGCCGAGCGGCAGTCCGCTCCGCCCATGGGATGTCCACGGCTTCCTCCGTCTCCGTGAGCTGAGCAACCCGCTCTGCGTGTCATCACGCACGAGCGGCTTCATGCCTCTCACAGGGGGAATCCTAGTGACGCGTCATCTCTCCGCCCACCATGAATCAGATCTCCGCCTCATGCTATCAGCTGAGGCGTATTTGACCTAATGGAGAGAGGTATATTAACAGCCCTGTTAGCTGCCATCATTTAGTGCAGCGCTCAGGTAGAGACAAGCTGCTCACTCCTTTTGCTGACAACATCATTCCCTACAGGTATACTCTAAGATACACTTTTTGTTTTTTGGTTTTTGTTTATTTTCTCACTCTGCCATGTAGTTATTCTAATCTATGGCACATAGAAATTTAATAAGAACCTTATTATTTATTTTTTATTTTTTATATTTATTTTTATTTTTCCTTTTTTCAATATTGATTGTCATTTTTCATTTATTTCTTTACATCAGGCCAACCTGATTTAATCAGTTGTAGCAATAGCTGCACATGGACTTGCCCTTATAGGCGTCTCCTGCTACTTATTAACAATGTTGGTAATCAGCAACTATGAGGCTCTATGCCCTTGCTCTTGCATTAGAAGGCTCAGTATAGCCATGCATGGACAGTGTTGCTTTATTTATTTATTTACTTATATATATATATCTATTTACTAACAAACAGTTCCCAGCTCTAATTATTTACACATATTTATATATTGTTATAATTATAATTATATTTATATTTATACTTATATTTATATTTATATGTATATTTATTTTCTATTTTTTATTTTCATTTCCATCTACATATCTACCTTTTCATCTCATTATATTATTATTATTACTTTTCATATTTCATTTTTATATTTATTTTTATCTTTTTTTCATCTTTTTTGGCCACTAACTGGTTCTCATCTATCCTGTTTTTTACACATAGGACTCGATGATAGCAATTTAGCAGCCACTACAATTGGCCAGCATTAGCCTACCTCCTCTCTTTTCTTGGACTTAGCATAGATCTAGTCCAAGTCAGTCCCTTTACCATCAGGCACCAGTAAGTGAGATTTCTTATCTGACTTATCAGAAGTGTTTGGGAACCATATACCCAGATAATTAGTTTTCTGACATATCATACTCTCTCTCCATTAGATCATCAGCACTTAGCAACACAGCTGTCTTTGTCACCCCCACCCGGGCGACTATAATCCATCTCGCCCGCGTGGTGGCCTCTTCTCTAATCGCAGAGATTATGCCCTCGTGGACATCCCTTCCTTGAGATCACCCTCTCAGCCGTCTCAGGTATGTGCCCTCTCCCGCTCCACATAATTGCGCCTAGACCTCACTTTAGTATAATAAATTCTTTAAAGATCAAATATACCACCTGTTATATGTTTTGCCAAGAGACCAGTAATTATGTATATTCTATATTATGTAACATTCTCTCTATTATTCTGATATGTTAGCTCATTGTACTTTTTTGTATTCACATAGAAAGTACATTCAATCGTGGGTTCCTGACGAAGCTCTCTTATGGGCGAAACTAGTTGAACCTGAAACACGCTTGGACCTCAGAAGATGGTCTGCAGTTATTCTGCAGTTTTAATATACTTTCTCTCCTAATATTAATGTTTTTTAACAATTTTGTACAATGCTTTTGTATTTTTTGTATAAATAAATCTTTGTCATTTTTTCAAAAACACTGAACGTGTCTAAGAACCAATATTTACTGAGACTTGATCAGACTCATAGATTTATCTATTTCCGATACACCATTGAGAATCCTTAACCCCTATCCCATTGTTTTATGGGTAATCTTTCTATTTCAATACCTTTGAAGGATTCAGGTGTACTCGGATTTATTCAATTTGTCCTACATTTCGATGTCAGCCCTATAACAAACCTTATATACAGGAACATATTTAGCTTTAGCCCACAGGTTTAAAGTCAGGCACTTATATACTAAATAACAAAACAAAACTATAACTAGTTTAGACTTTGAAGAAAGGCAGTTAATGGCATATAAAACACCTTTATTATCTGTACTACATAAATGTATTTTATTCCGAAAATGAACTCCCCAGATCTCAATAGCAACAATTATGGGAAATAATTCCAACAAAACAATATTTTTAACCAAACCTTTTAACTTCCAATGCAATGGCCATAATTCTGCACCCTGATGTGCTTGCCAAATTGCGACCAAACCCAAAGACCCTGCAGAATCTGTAAATAACTGAAAATCCTGATCTAAAATAAAATTCTCTTGCCAAACAGATCTCCCATTTATTAAGTCCAATAAAAATTTCTGCCAGACTAGTAAGCCTTCTTTTATGTCATGCGAGTAGGGATTTTTAAAACCTGAAATGGCCAGGTAAAGCCTTCTAGAGAAAATCTGGCCCATTGGAAGTACCCTACTAGCAAATGCAAGGAGGCTTAATAAATTCGACATACTTTTTAAATACACTTTTTGCTTGAAGAATCCTGTAAATCAATATGCATATTTTATCATTTTTTTCTTGGGCAGCTGGAATTCCATAGACATAGCTATGACTAAGCACGGTGTCTTGTGTGAAACATGTCAGTGGCAGTGCAGTTAGCCTGTACCTACCCTTGATGCCTTGATTTTATACTTTTGAATAAGGGTGAATATTTGGAGTGCAGCTATCCAGCCATTTTCTTTTCATTATCTTTGTTGCAAACAGAGCCAGCACCCTGCTTCATTAAAGACAAAGACAGCTGACCTCAGGAGGGGTAATTATCCTGGAGCGGTGTATTCCCACATGGTGTCAATAGTTATACTTAAAAATTCCAGGCATGTGGTAGGATAAAATGTTTTGTTGTGTGCCAAGGGGATGCCAAAATGGCAGCATATCTCAAAAAATGTATTTAATAATGTTGAACACTGACCTGACTCAGATGGACCTAAAAATAAAAAATCATCAAAATAGTGTAATCAGTGATATAGATACACATTATCAGTGTGAGCTACTGTAGCTACCACCCATTCAATAAACAATGAGAAACTCTCAAAATATAGACAAGAAAGAGAGCATCCCATCGGTAAACACCTATAAAAAAATATTGACCTTCAAATGGGGGAACATTAAAAGGACCATATATGTGACCCTCCTGAAGTTCCTTGCCAAATTTGTATCCTAGAAATTACCGACAATTCTTTAACTGATTTAAAATTTTTAATAAATGTACAACCAGGACCACTTCATTTAGGTAATTGAAAACCCATTTGAAAAGCTTCAATGAGTAATTAAGCTGTCTGGATACAGATGTAACCACGGTTCCATGTTTGCCAGAATCACTGGGGTGGTGGTTTTTAAGAAAGGAATCCTTCCCCAGCTGATGTGGATTCATGGAGAATTTCTTAAAACATTTACTGACCAGATGAGGGCCTGAACAAAAGACACACTCATGCTGGAATCTACACGAATTTGGCCATTTGCACTGCGTGTCATTAAACGAAAAGCAAATGCCCTTCTTATAGGGGCCTGTTGAAGCAGAAGGTAATGTGTTGTTCAAACGAGGCATCATAAGATTTCTGAGGGACAAATACATTTAACCAAAGCCCTATATCCTTATTAATCCACTGAATATGGAATATACCGCCATTTTTTTGTCTAAAAGATTAATCGTAGAAATACCACAATAATCCCCCAAAATTTCTATAGGTCTCCAAAATAACATCTACATGTTGGAATAGTCCCGAGCTCCGCTCTGGAAATTTTTCGCACATAATGCTGCCATAAATAGAGAATGCTTGAAGCCAATTATTAAATATCCTAGCAACTGGCCTTTTTTTTTTTTTATCCTCGCTTTCATCTTTTTCCATACGAGAATATTATTATTGTGAAGTAATGATAGGATATCTACAAATTCACCACGCCAAATCTTTTCTTTTGTGCTGGTGGACAGATTGAAAACCCAATAGGGACAATGTACAAGGCATAGAGTCTTTCACACAGATCTCAGACACTTTATGCAATGTAGAATTGTTCTGAGACAGCCCCTGAAATAGAGGGGAAGGTGCCATTTGTAATTTAACCTGTCCAGGCCCAGCGACCCCCTCCATTAGACCGTTTTCATCAGACGAACCGATCATGTGTACGCGGCATTAGAAATTAGAAATTAACGGAGTAGACGATAAGGAAGACAAAAGGTTAATTTGATCAGACTCACCAGCGATACTGGCATCTTGTACATTAGCTACCATAGGACCTTTAACAGAATCATCAAGAGACTGCAATTGGGGATCTCACTGCCATGACTAAGCCTGGGTTAGAACCCACAGATGCTCTGGGCGTTTCCATCTTGACAACGGACGAGCAATCCACATCGCTGGGCGTAGCCTGTCAGGATAAAGCTCTGCCCCCTCTTGGCTGATGTCGCTGGCTCTCTTCTTGTGGGTGGAGGCTGCCGCGTCTACACTCCTTTCTCTTCATCTGGAGGGAGCCAGTGGACTGTAAGGCCTCTTCTGGTGCCTCCTTCTTTGGTCGCGCCTCGCGACCTCCACAGCTTCTCCTACAGGAGTTGTGACATGCTGAACCTGGACCAGGAACTCCGGCACTTCCACATCTTCTTCCCGGGGAGACTCCACTGCACTGCTGGCATCCACTTCACCTTACTCTGCCATGGCTTTATCCACAAAGGGACCCTGCCGTCGTTTATCCGGAGGTAAGAAAAGGCATCTTTGGATCCAGCCTTCTCCACCTTCAGCCTCAGCCCGCTCAAAAAGCTGCTTAAGCAAAGTCTGCATGCCGCTTAAGGAGGTATAATGCTGCAGGCTCAAAGGGAAGCTCTTTTGCCTGAGCTCCTGCAGCTATACCGTCCACTGGCGACTGGCCACGGGCCCTGGACCCGAGAGGAGACCTGAAAACCCTGCTGATGTTATCCCATGAGGAAAATGGGGGGCCTTGAAACGTCTATTCCCGTTTTCCCCATATTAGGAATACTGTGTTCCTATACTTAGCTCACAATTGTTGAACCTCTTGCAATAATGGCTGACCAAAGTTCTTGAGTGTAATTTTAAACAGAATGGAAGTAGGGAGGACTGATTATTGAAAATTATTGCAATCTCCTCACAACTAGCCCAGATTTCAACTGCACACAGCAGACAGGTGTGGCATCCATCACAATGGAGGTTCTTGAACCAGATATAACCAGAGCTGTAGACAAGTGGAGGTTCAGGTGTTACTCCATTGGCTACAGAAGAATCTCCTTAAGCTAGTGGAATATCTTGAATAAGGAAGTAGATCAGTGGAGGTTTATGTAGTGCTCTGGTAATACCAGTAAAATCTTTGAAATAGCCATATCAGCATGGGTAAAGTCCATTCTTAGATAGTTCAGTAGCATCCAGTATTACATGATGGCCAGAGCTCATTGGTCTGGCCCAGGGCCCAACACCTCAATAGGGATGAGCAATGTTCAAGTTTGAGGCGGCCAGCGATGCGTGCGCTCCGGATCCCAGACCTGGATGAAGAGATCTTGTCATTGCTGGACTCCGGCGGATAGGAGATCACCCATCGCAGGATACCGACAACGTTAGAGCGGGGATCGAGAGTGGATTACCACCGCTGGATTTTATTTTTTTTAAATAAAGGACTTTTTCCACATGGGTGTGTTTTTTTAACTATTATTTACACTTCCTTAGTGAATTGGTAGAGGTACAATGTACCTCATTACCAATTCACATGGAGGGGCCGGTATCTAGGGGTCCCCTTTGTTAAAGGGGTCTTCTAGATTCTGATAAGCCCCCTGCCCGCAGACCCCCACAACCACCGGGCAAGGGTTGTGGGATGAACATGGTGGCGAGAGACAAGCACTGTGTGAGCCGCCGGGGCTGCTGTCTTCCCCTCCGCCTGTCCCTCTGCTCTGTGTCCCTTGGCGGTGGTGCTGTGTGTGGTAGTGGAGTGGAGGGGCGACTTAGCTCAGTAGAGATGGGAGCATGGAGCGGTGCAGCGTCTGACACCATGGAGCAGGAAGTCGGGACAGAGACAGGAGGTAAGGAGGACTCGGAGGATGGATTTGCACCGAGCTGTAGGGGGGGGGGGTGAGTAGTGCAGGAAGTAAGACGCCTACTGTAGGAGTCAGGTGGGTCAGTGTAGGTGTCAGGTAGGTGTTGGGGGTCAGTGTATGTGTCAGGTAGGTGTCGGGTAATGGAGAAAGAAGTTGTACAACAGCTACAACATCATTTAGACACACACAAATTGCTTGATACATTTCAAATCGGGTTTCTGTCCAGGTCATAGAACTGAAACAGCACTGCTCAAAATATGGGATTACGCTCTCGAGGCCGCAGACGAAAGAGAATTCTGTCTTCTGGTACTGTTTGACCTATGTGCTGCTTTTGACACTGTAGACCAAAAACTATTACTGACTCGGCTAACTGAAGTAGCCAGAGTCGCGGAAGGCGATTTATCTTGGTTCTCCTCCTTTTTGGAAAACCGATCACAAATAGTGAAATTAGGGCCTTTCACGTCTGAAAAACGTACGGTGTCATGCAAAGTCTTTGAAATCATCAGTAACCAGAAGTTACTCTATCACTCTTATGCAGATGACACACAGTTGTATTTTCGCATCTGTAATAAAAAGGATTATCTCGGACTAGAGAAATGCCTTAGTATGATAGAAAACTGGATGACAAAGAGTTATCTTAAACTCAACGGCTCAAAATCATCGCCCCTAGCACCAAAGTCAAAAGTCTTGGGGTCATTTTCGACACCAACATGACAATGGATGCGCAAATAGGGTCAGTAGTCAGCGGATCGCATCATCTGCTACGCCTACTACGCAGACATACCCCCTTTATCCCAAAAGAAGACATGGTGGGAACAATTATCAACTCCAGACTTGACTATGCAAATGCCCTTTATCTCGGACTCCCCAAATACCAAAACACTCATCTGCAAGTTGTTCAAAATATGGCTGCTAGACTTGTGACTGGGAAAAAAACATGAGAATCAATCTCATCTTCTCTGAGATCCCTTCATTGGTTGCCAGTAAAAGACAGAATCACTTTCAAGGCTCTCTGCCTAACGCATAAGTGTATTCAAGGAAATGCCCCCCAATATCTATGCGAAAAACTAAAAGCTCACAACCCCAATCGCGTTCTGCTATCCACCAACCAAAACCTACTCCAGATACCCAAAGCCAGATACAAATCCAAAGGAGAATGTAGATTCGCAGTCCAAGGACCTAGACTGTGGAACGCTCTACCAACCAACATCCGATTGGAAGTGCACCACTTGGCCTTCAGAGGAAACATCAAAACCTATCTCTTAGTTTTTTTGTACTGAAATTAAGTGCCAGCTGCTTTCTTATACATTTTATCATCATGTTTTTTTATTATCTTCTTAAATTAGCGCAGTGTTTGCCTTAGGGCTTCTTTTTTTCTAAGGTCACATGTGTTGCAGGGTAAAGTGGTTCAGGGTGCAGCCTGGAGGTGGCGGGGGTGAGGGCTGTAACAATCCTTGCACCAGCCCTGGTGGTCAGTGTAGTTGTCAGTGTGCAGTGTGGTGGTGTGTGGGTTAGTGGTCAGTGTATAGTGTAGTGGTCAGTGTTTACTGTAGTGGTGTGCAGTGCAGTGGTTGGTGTGTTGTGTAGTGGTCAGTGTGTAGTGTAGTGGCCAATGTAGGAGTCGGGTAGGTCAGTGCGGTGGACAGTTAAGTGCAATGGTCAGTCTAGGAATCATGTAGGTCCGTGTAGAGGTTAGTGTAGTGGTGGTCAGTATAGGAATACAGACTGGTCAGTACTATTGTAGGAAGGGAAGGGACTCGGAGTGCAAAGGGTCCTCAGGTTAGGGAGTAGGGGTGGTGCAAATTCCTTGCCTTGACCCGGGCGATGACAACCCACGCTACGCCACGCCACTGCGGAGAAATGGTTCCTATAGTCTAAACTGTGCTTGCTGACACTTGCAGTTCTACAGATAGGAACCCATTACACTTGTGTGTTGCATAGCGGACTGATAGAGATAGCAGTTCTTCTGCAACTACATTACATCTTCACAGCGATTACATTTCCTTTACCTATTATTTTGATTACAAATAAGTGCACCTATTATTTGGATTACAAATGAGTGCACCAACAGAGCTAGCTGAAGATGAATTAAGCTTAAAGAAACAGTCATCATTTTACTATCCTCAAAGTTTACCACATATGAATACGTACCAGGCCGAACTGTCCACTAGAGGGAGCTGTCTAGCCACATGAACTTGTATTGCTTGATGTGACTACATGCATGTTATTTACTGTTTCGTTGTTTATAGTGTATTTGTAAGAGACTGGGTGGGGAAGAGTTCCAATACTGGCATCCTAGTGTTGGGAAATTCCCCCACTATAGGTATACTCACATCTAATGATGGACAAACATCTGACGGGACGGTTCGAACGCTAACCGCGAACTTTCGCAAATGTCCGCGAACCGCAAGTTCGCGCCGGGCCCCATTGACTTTAATGGCAGGCGAATATTAAAAACCTGCAGGTCATATTTGCAGCCACAAAATACTTACTAGCTGTGCACAAATAGTCCCACAACATGGACACTGATCTACCAGAAGTATTAAGTGAAAAATCGGTTACATACAGTAAGTAAGTGACGGCCATTACAGGCCCCAAAAATTAGTCGACAAGTGTTCCCCTGACAGCAAACAACTTTGTATTCTGGAAGCAAGGAAAAACTGCGCTAATTAGCATATACCAATTAAATAAAATAAATGAAAAAAATGAAAATAACAATAAAAACACCTAAGGCTGCAGTTGTCGTGTGATAACACAAGAAAATACAAAAAATATAGCAAAACTGCGCCCCATAAATCCCTAAAAATATGCAATAAAAAACACAGTCAATAAAGCGGTTTTTCTAAAAGAAGGAGTTTCCTTAAAAAATCCAGCATGTAGTTTCAGGATGCATTCAATGTTAGGTGCTGCATGTATGAAAATATCCACAATAATAGACCACCGCGGTGACAAACGTAATCCTGAAAGTGATCCCTTCACCACAATTAAGATTGGCTGCTTACCAGAAGTAAGCTCAAGAAGAGCAGTTGGCTATAACCCAGCCACGGCCTTGACATTCACAGGACAGATGCATGTGCCCGGAGCAGGCTGGAAGGGACACTGCAGCTTCAATCCACCAGGGTATTGTCTGGACGTAGTTCACCATTCAACCATAGGGCGGTTTGAGACAAAACGCGTCTGGGTGACGCTGAGTGACGTCACCACGTGGGGAGATTCCCTATCGCATGCCGGCCGGCTTTTTTCTACATGCTTGATTTATCGTTTACATTGTGAGTAGTATGCTTTTTAATTTAAATACATTTTAAACGGAATTTCACTATGGTGAGTTTTTTGTCTTAAACCGCCCTATGGTTGAATGGTGAACTACGTCCAGACAATACCCTGATTGCATCAGAGCCAATCAGAATAACTCGAATATTCGGCAAAAGGAATATTGCGCGATATTCCTTTTGCCGAATATTCGAGTTATTCTGATTGGCTCTGATGCAAAAGAAGGACGGAGAAGATAATCGTGCAATATTCCTTTTGCCGAATATTCGAGTTATTCTGATTGGCTCTGATGCGCCCTTCTTTTGCATCAGAGCCAATCAGAATAACTCGAATATTCGGCAAACGGAATATTGCGCGATTATCTTCTCCGCCCTTCTTTTGCATCAGAGCCAATCAGAATAACTCGAATATTCGGCAAAAGGAATATTGCGCGATATTCCTTTTGCCGAATATTCGAGTTATTCTGATTGGCTCTGATGCAAAAGAAGGGCGGAGAAGATAATCGCGCAATATTCCGTTTGCCGAATATTCAAGTTATTCTGATTGGCTCTAATGCAAAAGAAGGGCGCATTAGAGCCAATCAGAATAACGCGAATATTCGGCAAACGGAATATTGCGCGATTATCTTCTCCTCCCTTCTTTTGCATCAGAGCCAATCAGAATAACTCGAATATTCGGCAAAAGGAATATTGCGCGATATTCCTTTTGCCGAATATTCGAGTTATTCTGATTGGCTCTGATGCAAAAGAAGGGCGGAGAAGATAATCGTGCAATATTCCTTTTGCCGAATATTCAAGTTATTCTGATTGGCTCTGATGCGCCCTTCTTTTGCATCAGAGCCAATCAGAATAACTTGAATATTCGGCAAAAGGAATATTGCGCGATATTCCTTTTGCCGAATATTCGAGTTATTCTGATTGGCTCTGATGCAAAAGAAGGGCGGAGAAGATAATCGTGCAATATTCCTTTTGCCGAATATTCGAGTTATTCTGATTGGCTCTAATGCACCCTTCTTTTGCATCAGAGCCAATCAGAATAACGCGAATATTCGGCAAACGGAATATTGCGCGATTATCTTCTCCGCCCTTCTTTTGCATCAGAGCCAATCAGAATAACTCGAATATTCGGCAAAAGGAATATTGCGCGATATTCCTTTTGCCGAATATTCGAGTTATTCTGATTGGCTCTGATGCAAAAGAAGGGCGGAGAAGATAATCGTGCAATATTCCTTTTGCCGAATATTCAAGTTATTCTGATTGGCTCTGATGCGCCCTTCTTTTGCATCAGAGCCAATCAGAATAACTCGAATATTCGGCAAAAGGAATATTGCGCGATATTCCTTTTGCCGAATATTCGAGTTATTCTGATTGGCTCTGATGCAAAAGAAGGGCGGAGAAGATAATCGTGCAATATTCCTTTTGCCGAATATTCGAGTTATTCTGATTGGCTCTAATGCACCCTTCTTTTGCATCAGAGCCAATCAGAATAACTCGAATATTCGGCAAACGGAATATTGCGCGATTATCTTCTCCGCCCTTCTTTTGCATCAGAGCCAATCAGAATAACTCGAATATTCGGCAAAAGGAATATTGCGCGATATTCCTTTTGCCGAATATTCGAGTTATTCTGATTGGCTCTGATGCAAAAGAAGGGCGGAGAAGATAATCGCGCAATATTCCTTTTGCCGAATATTCAAGTTATTCTGATTGGCTCTGATGCGCCCTTCTTTTGCATCAGAGCCAATCAGAATAACTCGAATATTCGGCAAAAGGAATATTGCGCGATATTCCTTTTGCCGAATATTCAAGTTATTCTGATTGGCTCTGATGCAAAAGAAGGGCGGAGAAGATAATCGCGCAATATTCCGTTTGCCGAATATTCGAGTTATTCTGATTGGCTCTGATGCAAAAGAAGGGCGCAATTGCGCGATTATCTTCTCCGCCCTTCTTTTGCCCCCTTATTCTCCTTTCTTTTAAGTAGAGTTAGTATAGAGTTAGTGTTTAGTGCATATTAGTTTAGTAATACAGGAAATGATCTCCGTTTATGAGAATTTCGCAATCATTTTCGCATTAGCGAAATTTCGCAAATTTTTTTTTGGATAAAATATCACGAATATTCGATATTTGTGAATATTCGCGAATATTCTTCTATATATTCGCGCAATATCGCGAAATCGAATATGGCGTATTCCGCTCAACACTATTCATCACTTCTCAGCGCGTCCACATCGGCCATTAACCCGATGTAGTCAGACACCTGTCGGTCTAGGCCAGTGATGGCGAACCTTGGCACCCCAGATGTTTTGGAACTACATTTCCCATGATGCTTATGCACTCTGCAGTGTAGCTGAGCATCATGGGAAATGTAGTTCCAAAACATCTGGGGTGCCAAGGTTCACCATCACTGGTCTAGGCGTTCCCTGATGCTGGATCCGGAGGACAGCCGTCGATGGGTCGGCTGAAAGAATGATCTTTTATCATTAGTGACCAATACATCTTCAAACCGCCCTCTTCTTGCAGGCATTGGATTAATACACGAAACTGTTTCTCTGTGAGTGGAAATTCCTCTGCCAGCGGACGCAAAAGCAGAATGCAGCATTTCTCGAAGCAAGGCCTGGAAGTGCTGCATTCTGATAGCCCTCTGTGATGGTGGTAACATTTCCGCCATGTTTTGTTTGTACTGGGGTCCAAGTACGTTGCCACCCAGTACTGGTCCTTGCATTTTATGCTTTTTATAAGGGGGTCCCTCTTAAAACACTGGAGCAAGAAAGGCCCCCATTTGCACTAAACTGGAAGCGCTGTACTGTCCTGGCTCCTGCTCATCATCCAGGATAATGTCGTCCTCGTTCTCCCCCATCCATGGACAACACCAGGGATCCCAGAAAGGTTTAAAGCATGCTCTTCTTGCTCCTCCTCCTCCGCCCTGGCACCATCCCTCTCTGACTTCTCTTCAGACTCCCGTTGTTGACTTGTCTCAGGTGAAGTAGCCCCCCCTGGAAATTCATCCAGAATTGCGACTTCCTCATCTTCCTGCTCCTGCTCCTCGATGGCTTGATCAATGACATGACACAATGCACGCTCCAGAAAGAAGGCGTAGAGTATAAGGTCACTGATGGCGCCCTGGCTGCGACCGACCAGTTGGTGATCTCATCAAATGGCCGCAGAAGTCTTAGCAGCATGAGCAGCCACTGGCGCGGTGCAAAAAAACCAAGCTCCCAGAACCTGTCCTGCCGCAGAGTTCGTACAGGTAGTCATTAACTGCACGTTTCTGCTGGAGCAGCCTATTAATCATATACAATGTTGAGTTCCATCGCGTCGGGCAGTCACAAATAAGACATCTGATGGGCAGGCTGTGTCGCCGCTGAATGTCAGTAAGGAGAGCCATGGCCGTGTAAGATCTTCTGAAATGGGCCGAGATTTTCCTGGCCTGTCGCAAGACGTCCTGGAGCCCAGGGTATTTGGCAACGAATCGCTGCACGACCAAGTTCAGGACGTGTGCCATGCATGGCACATGTGTAATTTTGCCCTGTTTTAGCTAGCTCAGCAGATTGGCACCGTTGTCGCACACCACTTTACCAACTGTCAAATTAAGCGGCGTTAGCTACTGATCTGCCTGTAAATGCAAAGCTGAAAGGAGTGCAGGACCAGTGAGGCTCTTGTCTTCCAGGAACAACAGACGCAGCACAGCATGGCAACATCTCACCTGGCATGTTGAATAGGTTCTGGGGATCTTGGGCGGTGCAGCGGAAAATGGAGTCAGCCGTGGAGGAGAGGGAGGATGGAGTAGGAGGAGGAGGAGAAGAAGAGGCAGGCCTGCATGCAATCCGTGGTGGTAAATCCAAATCTACATGGGTGCCACGGGTTACATGCTTGAGGGCCATCAGAAGGTTCACCCAGTGGGCAGTAAAAGTTATATACCTTCCCTGCCTGTGTTTGCTAGACCACGTGTCTGTGGGCAGATGTATCTTGGCACCGACAATGTGTGCCAGAGATACATTCACTTGCTGCTGAACATGGCCATATAGCTCTGGGATGCCCTATTGTGAAAAATGTTTCCTTCCTGAGACTTTCAATTGTGGCCTCCGACTCCACCAGTTTATATGGCAGTAGTTAGCGGGCTATCAGTTCCGACAAGCCAGTGGTCAACCGTTGGGCAAGAGGGTTATCCGGCGTCATCATTTTTTACGATCAAACATTTGGGACACGGAAGCCTGCCTTTTTGCAGAAAAACGTGAGGACGGCATGGTGGAAGGTGGAGTGAAGGACAACACCTGCTCTAGCTCTCTCATCACCTGCTCCCATGCTCGCCTCCAGGATTTTTCCAGAGCCTCTCCAAGCCTATGGAACTCCTTACCCCAATCTATCCGCCTATCTCCTTCTCTATTAGCTTTTAGAGGATCCCTGAAAACCCTCCTCTTCAGAGAAGCCTACCCCTCCCACACCTAACAACTATATTTGCATTTGAGTCCATCTGATCATCCCCCACAGCTACTACCCTTTGTTCCACTTGATCCTCCCTTCTAGATTTTAAGCTCTAACGAGCAGGACCCTCTGATCCCTCCTGTATTGAATTGTATTGTGACTGTACGGTTTTCCCTTTTGTAAAGCGCTGCGCAAACTGTTGGCGCTATATAAATCCTGTATAATAATAATAATAATAATAAAGGTAAAGGAGAAGAGGCTGGGCAGTGAGAGCCTGGAGTGTGGCTTTGTGGGTTCTGATGGCATTGCTCCCATTGGGCTTGGTGATGGGAGGCCAGGTGCCTTCTTAAGGTGGTCGTCCCTAGGTGAGTAAAAAATGTAAATATATTGCGCTAACTAGAGTTAAATAAATAGATAGATGAATAGAATCAGGCAGCCAGCACAACAAAATGGAAATATTTGTGAAAGTAAATGGATATAAAGTGTAGCGCCAATAGGGAGCCTTAATCAAAAGGACTCTCCTGTAGGTTCAGTGATAAAACACAACAAAAATTAAGTGTGAATCTAACCAGTGAAGTGACCTATGTCTGCAATCAAGCGAAGCCCAAGACAGAAGGACTCTCCTGTAGGTTCAGGAATTAGACACAGCAAAGCTTAAATGTAAATCTATAAATGAAAAAATGCCATATATCTACAATCAAGTAGATAATATCATAATATGGGGCCCCAATCAAAGGGTTTCTCCTATACATTCAGTGATTAAACTCCACAAGACCCAGGTATGGATCCACGGGTGAAATCACCTACTTCTATAATCCAGCAGATGAAATTTATAAACTCATTTAAAGAAACAAACTAAGTAAAAAAGTGCCAGTGTAGTAACTTACAGTGTAGGACCCAATATATCTATATAGGCGTTTCAAGTCTAAAAGAGGAGGGCACTAAGAAAGGTCAGTGATCATGCAATCAAATAACAATACTTCCTATAGTAATCATACAATCAATACCAATAAAAAGTGAATAATGGAGTGAACATACAATCAATAATAAATAGTGAATCAAAAAATGAAAACATATATATCCTAATCATATAAAGCAGAAAAAACTTTCAGACTAGTATACAGTCCAATCTCAATTCTGCAGCAGCGCTGCAAACCTTAAGTTTGTAAAAGACACAGTAAGTTGACCGTCCGGGATTGCTTGAAAATTGTGCTTCCAATCACCAACACTGTTCACCACGTGGGGGGAGAAAGAAAGTCCCCTTTGGGGAAACACTTACCAGATGGTAATGATCAGAGAGCCCATCAATACATTTCCTTTAGTCACCGTCTCGATCTTATTACTCTCCAGGTATATTGGATCAAAAATTCGCAAGTGTGTAGGGAAAGAAAAAATATCTACATAGAGCAGTATCGTTTGATATCTTTTAATAGCCCAAAAATAGATCCCCCTTACAAGTGCATGCGTACCATAGTTAAATAAGTTTCAGGCAAATTACTGATACTTAAAATCAGTCTGTGTGTGTGTGAACTCTTCACTGGATACCTGAGGACCGCTTGGAAGGACTTCCTGCAGTTTCCTGGTTTCCTCCGTGTGGAGCGCACGCGTCACTTCCGGGTTAGGTGCTGAACAACCACGCTCTGACGTTTCGTCGTTTAGGACTTCTTCTGAGAGCGTGATTTGTTCAGTGCACCCCCCGGGATTAAATAGGCTACAGACCGTCCCTTATTGGGTACACGTCATTTGCGTCACTTCTCTTCCCTGGCCGTGATTCGCTCAAACTTCGGCTACTCAGGGCGGAAGTGTTGCCGTCTGTGTTGTACAACGCCACTGTTGCCAGTCACTGTTCCCACCATACTGCTGCGCATAAGATTTATGTTAGACCCGCAGCTAGTACGAGGGACAGCGCATCAGTAGCCTTCTCATATATTGCACCCCAGACCCTCCGTGACAAATTTCAAAATAGGCATTTAATGCCAGAAGTCTGCCACACAGGGGAATTTGATCTGCAGTGCAATAAATATTATATTCAATACCTATAAAGCGATACCATTTTAAAATATAACATTTAAAAATAACAATTTAAAAAATTACATTTTAAAATTATATAACAATTTAAAAACTTGAGATTATACATACATGATATATCCTAAATATCCGTTAAAAACGTTATATAGGAAAACTGCTATATCCCAGTATGGGAACTGTTGTGAACAACTGTAAACAAGTATAAATCAA
The DNA here is from genome assembly GCA_029574335.1 of Rana kukunoris. Lineage (NCBI taxonomy): Eukaryota > Metazoa > Chordata > Amphibia > Anura > Ranidae > Rana > Rana kukunoris. The sequence continues at coordinate 432,592,117 of CM056052.1, forward strand.
TAAAACTACTGTGGATAAGTGTAAATAAAACATATATATATATATATATATATATATATATACATATATATAGCAGATTTGTTAAAATCTTAATATCGTTACAATATTCAACACGTGAGATGTATACACTGAGTCAATATAATTGGTATTCAGCATATTTCATTCAGCACATTAAATGCTGGGGATAAGTCCTAGTGCACATCCCAGTGATAGGGAAACCATATGCATAAACGATTAAAAATTATTATTATTATAGTAATATATGCACCTAAAACATCAGACTATATAAACATTTAAATATAAATGAAAATGAATAAATAAATAAGTCTATATATATGGGTGTAGGCAGAGTTACACCCTTTGGACATCTATCATGAAAATAATTATAATTATACCCATATCCGGAGCTCAAAATTATCTTATTGGATAAAACTTGGCATGTATACATTATGTACTCAAGGATTATTTCTCTTCGTTGCTGCCATAGAATAAACCGGCCAGGATATGAGTGTGTTTAATGATCTAGGATATCCTCCTGTTCTATATATACATATATTATTTACATGATATGGGCATTGTGCATCATATTATAGTATCTCTTTCTTCCGGATAGATTTGAAAAAAATATATATATATATATGCAAAAAAATGCTAATTATAGACCCATTGTGTGAACAATGGGCATTAGTTCATTTGTGTGACCAATGTCAATATATGCATGGGTTTTCAAGTGAGATTTTTTTGTGTTGTCGTTCCTCATTCTCACGTTAAGTGTCACTGATAAAACAATTAATGTCTAGTTCGACGTTCAAACCTTTAGGCGTTAAAACGTCTGTTAAAAAGATCCATTTCGTTTCGCATTTCGATAGCTCCCGAATTCGATGTGAACCTCTCCAATGTGCCTCCATGTGTTCAATGCCCCAAAACTGTAATCCTGATGGATCTTGGTTATGTTTGATTTTGAAGTGTAAAGACACGTTGTGATCCTCAAATCCAAGTTTAATATTCTTTATGTGCTCTGCAATTCTAATTCTTAATAATCTTTTGGTTCGACCAATATATAATAGGCCGCATGGACACCTCAGAGCATATACAACAAACATACTGTTACAGGTGATAAACTGTTTAATTTCGAACTCCCGGTTGTTTACTGGTGATGTAAATTGATCTAAACCACGTTGTAGTATTTTAACTTCCCTACATGGTTTACACCTTCTACATGAAAAGAATCCATTTTTGTCCCAGAAGCTTTGTGGTTTCACTGGTAGATCAAGAATTTTCTTGACTACTACATCACCGTGGTTTGAGGCCTTTTTATACAGAAATTGTGGTTCCTGGGGAATTACTGGGCCGAGTTTTTTATCTAAAAGAAGGATATGCCAATGTTGCCTAAAGATGGCTTCCACCTCTCTGTATTGGCTATGGAACTGGGATAGGAATCCCCATTCTTTTGTTTTGGTAATAGGCATCCCCTGTTCCACTTTTCCGTCTTTTTCTCTCAAGCACATATCTCTAGATGTCATTCCAACTTCTTCCACAATTTTTTCAAGAACCTGTGGGTTATACCCCTTTGCCTCGAATCTCTTTGTTAAAATCCGAGATTGAGTCAAGAAATTATCCATTTCTGAACAGTTTCGTTTGACTCGCATTATTTGACCTTTTGGGATGTTTTTTAACCACTGTGGGTGGTGTCCACTGGTAGTTGGTAGAAAACTATTCCTATCTGTTTGTTTAAAAAATACTTTCGTTTCTAATGTATTATTCTGCCGATAAATTGTTACGTCCAAGAAATTAATAATTTCATTGCTCCATTCTGATGTTAGTCTGATATTGTTTTCATTCATATTTAAAATGTTTAAAAACTTTTTTAGAGAATCCTCAGATCCTTCCCAGATGAAGAATATATCATCAATGAAGCGTTTATAAAAGATCAGTTCAGGCTTTCTTTCTTTAAAAATGGATTTGTCTTCCCACTCCGCCATAAATAAGTTCGCGATGCTTGGAGCAAATTTCGCCCCCATTGCGACACCCCTTTTCTGTGTGTAGAACTTATTGTTGTACCAAAAATAGTTGTGGGACAGACAAAAATTAAGTGCATGACCAATAAACACTTTTTGACTGTGGGGTAGGTCTTCCCTTTGACATAGAGCCCAATTGAGGGCTAGGGTGGCATCGTCATGCTGTATGATGGAGTATAATGAAGCCACATCAGCGGTTACGAGCAAAATTGATTGATCGTCTCTCAAGGTCACGTTTTTCAAACAATTAAGGAAGTCTTTGGTATCTTTCAGGTAAGATTTGGTCTTTTGTACACTTTTTTGAAGGAAATTATCAAGATATTGCCCCATTCTTGCAGTTATAGAATCTATACTGTTGACAATCGGTCGAGCTGGGGGGTTTGTTGGGTTTTTATGTATTTTGGGGAGAGTATAAATAGTGGGGATCTTGCTGCTGGCCGGTAGTAGGTATAACTTTTCTTTTTTAGAGAGTACTCCTGAAGAAGAACCTATTTGTACCAGGATGCCCAGTTGGTCTCTATATGATTGTGTGGGATTATCGTCTAGTAGGCCATAAGTTGCCGTATCTGATAACATATCGACTATTTGTTCATGATAGAACTCCTTAGAGAGAACAACAACTCCCCCTCCTTTATCAGCTGGTCTGACAATGATGTCTTTGCGTTTTTCCAATAGTTTGATCCCTTCCTGAATATGTTTTAAACACACGTTTCTTTTGGGTTTCAAGTTACCTAGATCACGCAGAATTAGTCCTTTAAACACCTCAACCTGGTGATTGGGGTTATTTGGTGGATTGAATAAAGATTTATTCTTCAATCCACTGTTAACCACCCCTTGATGGTTGTTCATAGGAATTGTTTGGGTGTTGAGGCCCACAAAGTATTTCTTCATATTCAATTTTCTAATGTATTTATGTACATCGATGTAGACATCAAATTTATTAATGGGTTTTTTTATACCACATTTCAGACCCATGTTTAGGATATTCAATTCTTTGTGCGTTAGTTCTACAGCGCTTAGATTGAATATTCCATCGGTTACTGGTGCCGACTTCTTTTTCTGGACCCTCCTTCCTGCCCTGCATCCTCTGATGTAGGGTACCTTGGCTGTGTGTATTGTGCTTGATCTCTCGTCCATTGGGTGGGCGGTTGATGATCCCTCCATTCCTGATCTCTGTATTCTTGGTGTGGATATTGTTGTGGTCTCCCCCTGGTCTGGGGGTAGTGGCCTCTCCCCCTTCTGGGTGGTCCCCTTCCTCTCCCTAAAAAAGGACGTGGAGGTGGGGCATCATTTTGTGTATTATGTTGGGTGGCCAATGGTTGGTAATAATTGTATATCGGGGTAGGGTAATATGTAGGTTGTTGATTTGAATTAGTACCTCTACCTCTACCTCTGGATTTACTTTTCCCTCGTCTCACTGGAGTGGAGAATTGTGCTGGGGAGTCGATATCTATTTCATCTTCACTTCTGTCATCTAATCTTCTATCCAGACATGGCGTGTCATTGGTGTTGATAGCATTTATCACCTGTTCATCACCTAATGGTTTGATGATCAGATTAATTTTGTCGGGTAGCAGTGATTGCCATGCATATAAATTATTGACATTATAATCACCCATATCTCTGTGATACTTCTTGATTTTCTTTTTTTGTGTATCTTTATCCACTTTCTCTAACCTTTTGTTAATCCTATTGTTGAAATCTATAATTGATTGTGTGTCTTTAATGGGGTCTAGTTGTACTTGTAATTCATTTATTTTATTTTCCAAAATACTCATTTTTCGTCGTTTTCTTAAGAGTATTAGATCTTGTAACTTGAATGCTACTCCATTAAAAAAGTCAAACCACTCACGGATGGAATTGGGGTCTTCCAATCCATCCTGGGGTGTGACCTCCCATCTCAAGCTTCTTATAGTTATCCTATCCTTTATGTATTGTTCAAGGGTGCATATGTCCCACCAGGTTTTGACCTGTTTCTCAAGTGTATTTCCTAGTGCCGACATAGCTGTATTGTAGTTCACCTGACTAGCGGTGGGTCCACTTGCTGAAAATATAGTATTAATATCCAAGTTTCTGTTGCTTAAAAATTTGAGCGCATCCATAGCAGCTGAGTAAAATGTGTAACAATGTATCAATCTATAGTACTACTAAAATGGCCCTCTAATGTAGTCCAACTCTGCGCTTAGGATAATAACTCAAAAATCTCTGTACAGATACCTCTGATAGACAATAATATATATATAAAAAAGCAGCTGCTAAAAGAAAATAACAATCATATAAAGCAGAAAAAACTTTCAGACTAGTATACAGTCCAATCTCAATTCTGCAGCAGCGCTGCAAACCTTAAGTTTGTAAAAGACACAGTAAGTTGACCGTCCGGGATTGCTTGAAAATTGTGGAAGAAGTTGGAATGACATCTAGAGATATGTGCTTGAGAGAAAAAGACGGAAAAGTGGAACAGGGGATGCCTATTACCAAAACAAAAGAATGGGGATTCCTATCCCAGTTCCATAGCCAATACAGAGAGGTGGAAGCCATCTTTAGGCAACATTGGCATATCCTTCTTTTAGATAAAAAACTCGGCCCAGTAATTCCCCAGGAACCACAATTTCTGTATAAAAAGGCCTCAAACCACGGTGATGTAGTAGTCAAGAAAATTCTTGATCTACCAGTGAAACCACAAAGCTTCTGGGACAAAAATGGATTCTTTTCATGTAGAAGGTGTAAACCATGTAGGGAAGTTAAAATACTACAACGTGGTTTAGATCAATTTACATCACCAGTAAACAACCGGGAGTTCGAAATTAAACAGTTTATCACCTGTAACAGTATGTTTGTTGTATATGCTCTGAGGTGTCCATGCGGCCTATTATATATTGGTCGAACCAAAAGATTATTAAGAATTAGAATTGCAGAGCACATAAAGAATATTAAACTTGGATTTGAGGATCACAACGTGTCTTTACACTTCAAAATCAAACATAACCAAGATCCATCAGGATTACAGTTTTGGGGCATTGAACACATGGAGGCACATTGGAGAGGTTCACATCGAATTCGGGAGCTATCGAAATGCGAAACGAAATGGATCTTTTTAACAGACGTTTTAACGCCTAAAGGTTTGAACGTCGAACTAGACATTAATTGTTTTATCAGTGACACTTAACGTGAGAATGAGGAACGACAACACAAAAAAATCTCACTTGAAAACCCATGCATATATTGACATTGGTCACACAAATGAACTAATGCCCATTGTTCACACAATGGGTCTATAATTAGCATTTTTTTGCATATATATATATATATTTTTTTCAAATCTATCCGGAAGAAAGAGATACTATAATATGATGCACAATGCCCATATCATGTAAATAATATATGTATATATAGAACAGGAGGATATCCTAGATCATTAAACACACTCATATCCTGGCCGGTTTATTCTATGGCAGCAACGAAGAGAAATAATCCTTGAGTACATAATGTATACATGCCAAGTTTTATCCAATAAGATAATTTTGAGCTCCGGATATGGGTATAATTATAATTATTTTCATGATAGATGTCCAAAGGGTGTAACTCTGCCTACACCCATATATATAGACTTATTTATTTATTCATTTTCATTTATATTTAAATGTTTATATAGTCTGATGTTTTAGGTGCATATATTACTATAATAATAATAATTTTTAATCGTTTATGCATATGGTTTCCCTATCACTGGGATGTGCACTAGGACTTATCCCCAGCATTTAATGTGCTGAATGAAATATGCTGAATACCAATTATATTGACTCAGTGTATACATCTCACGTGTTGAATATTGTAACGATATTAAGATTTTAACAAATCTGCTATATATATGTATATATATATATATATATATATATATATATGTTTTATTTACACTTATCCACAGTAGTTTTATTGATTTATACTTGTTTACAGTTGTTCACAACAGTTCCCATACTGGGATATAGCAGTTTTCCTATATAACGTTTTTAACGGATATTTAGGATATATCATGTATGTATAATCTCAAGTTTTTAAATTGTTATATAATTTTAAAATGTAATTTTTTAAATTGTTATTTTTAAATGTTATATTTTAAAATGGTATCGCTTTATAGGTATTGAATATAATATTTATTGCACTGCAGATCAAATTCCCCTGTGTGGCAGACTTCTGGCATTAAATGCCTATTTTGAAATTTGTCACGGAGGGTCTGGGGTGCAATATATGAGAAGGCTACTGATGCGCTGTCCCTCGTACTAGCTGCGGGTCTAACATAAATCTTATGCGCAGCAGTATGGTGGGAACAGTGACTGGCAACAGTGGCGTTGTACAACACAGACGGCAACACTTCCGCCCTGAGTAGCCGAAGTTTGAGCGAATCACGGCCAGGGAAGAGAAGTGACGCAAATGACGTGTACCCAATAAGGGACGGTCTGTAGCCTATTTAATCCCGGGGGGTGCACTGAACAAATCACGCTCTCAGAAGAAGTCCTAAACGACGAAACGTCAGAGCGTGGTTGTTCAGCACCTAACCCGGAAGTGACGCGTGCGCTCCACACGGAGGAAACCAGGAAACTGCAGGAAGTCCTTCCAAGCGGTCCTCAGGTATCCAGTGAAGAGTTCACACACACACAGACTGATTTTAAGTATCAGTAATTTGCCTGAAACTTATTTAACTATGGTACGCATGCACTTGTAAGGGGGATCTATTTTTGGGCTATTAAAAGATATCAAACGATACTGCTCTATGTAGATATTTTTTCTTTCCCTACACACTTGCGAATTTTTGATCCAATATACCTGGAGAGTAATAAGATCGAGACGGTGACTAAAGGAAATGTATTGATGGGCTCTCTGATCATTACCATCTGGTAAGTGTTTCCCCAAAGGGGACTTTCTTTCTCCCCCCACGTGGTGAACAGTGTTGGTGATTGGAAGCACAATTTTCAAGCAATCCCGGACGGTCAACTTACTGTGTCTTTTACAAACTTAAGGTTTGCAGCGCTGCTGCAGAATTGAGATTGGACTGTATACTAGTCTGAAAGTTTTTTCTGCTTTATATGATTGTTATTTTCTTTTAGCAGCTGCTTTTTTATATATATATTATTGTCTATCAGAGGTATCTGTACAGAGATTTTTGAGTTATTATCCTAAGCGCAGAGTTGGACTACATTAGAGGGCCATTTTAGTAGTACTATAGATTGATATATATCCTAATGTCCACTGTGATTGACTGAAAGCAATCAGTTAGGTGAATAGCAGTCCATACACCCAAACGGTGTAACGAATGTATTCTTCTTCTGGAATGCTCGGATAGCACAAGAGATCCAAAATGCAATCTTCAAACAGAGAAAGTATAAATGGGTACCCTTACCGGATCAGGTGGACCCTCAACTCACCATACGGTGGGGGGTCTTCAAGGCTTGTAAAGGCCGATTGCCTAATCCTGTATCCAGACAGGTGGAGATGATATCCGGAGAGTCCAAGAATGACTTTTGATGTTAAAATGTCTCCGTAGTGGTATACATTCACTCCCGAGCATAGGAGGGGAAAAGAGAAGAAAAACGACTCCTCATAGTGTAAAACCACCAATTTAATAAAATAAAAGATATGTAAAAATTCCACTACATCACACATGTGACAGGGATCACTTAAAACATAAACGTAAAACCACACGTGAAAGAAAAAAACTTGTATCTAGTAGCAACAACTCTCCCCCTATGATGGGTGGACAGAGGTATTCCCAAAGGGGAAAAAAATGCAGTAAAGACTTAGCAAGTCAGTAACCCGACCGGTTTCGTCTCATGTAGACTTCAACTGGGGTATCTAACTATGACATGCATCTTACCTGCATTTATAGGCCCGTAGTATCTGCATCCATGAGACCTCAATTAGAACTGGCGTGCGTGTCAAATCTAACACGTGAATAGTGTTTGCATTCCAAATCCCGGAAGTGTATGGGCGGGGATTCATATTCCATAGCCCAATCATTCACCTGGAGGTGTGATTACTGGCCCAAACTCTTCTCTCATAGGAGGAAGACGGCTAAAGAACTTAGAATGTATGTGGACGAAACTGTCGAGTACATACCCAATCACTAGTAGAATAGTGTTGTCACGTCCCCTTCACTCACTCTCATGGATTAGAGAGGGAATGGGGCGCTCCGTGTTCAGGTGGGCCGAACTCCGCCTGTATGCGCGTGACCACCGCGACGTTCTAGCGTCATCGATCTGCGTCCCAGTGCGTTCCAAGCACCAGCACATCCGGCTCCCATAGCGTGGAGACACACAATTGCAAGACTCCAAGAGGTCACGTACAGTGAGGACATCATGCTGGTAACAGCGGATGTAGCCTCCCTGTACACTAGTATTGCCCACGATTTGGGGTTTGAAGCGGTTAAGTGTTTTCTAGGGAGGGTTGACTATCTGCCCACCATCCAAAAATAATTTATATTGGATCTTCTGAAATTTGCCACCTCCAATAATTATTTTTGGTATGGTGGTGAATTCTATTTGCAACAAAAGGGGGTAGCGATGGGGGCCAAATTTGCCCCCAGCCTGGCCAACATCTTCATGGCCAAGTGGGAGGAGGATGTCGTCTATGCCTTCAACCGACCAGAGATAGTTCTCTGGGCTCGGTACATAGACGACATCCTCCTCCTATGGAGAGGCGATCGCCAATCCTTGGATGAATTTATGTCTACTCTGAATTGCAACGAAGTCGGAATCAGCCTTTCATATGAGGCAAGTTTTTCAAATATTAATTTCCTGGATTTGGAGATCCAAGTCCAGGATAATCAGTTGACAACAAAAACTTTTTTCAAAAGTACAGATCGCAATGGATATATTCCAACGGATAGCTGTCACCATCCCGCGTGGCTCAAATCCGTACCACGGAGTCAACTGTTACGGATAAGACGCAATTGCTCTAGCATCCAAGATTTCCATATCCAGGCGCAAATTTTGAAAGATAGATTCTTGGACAAAGGTTATTCCGGCTATGAGGTTGACAGGGAGATTGATAGGATTGGAAGTATTGATCGCACTATATTAACAATGGAAAGACAAAAAACGATTCAGGAACCGAGATTTAGGAACTCTTTTTTCACTACTTTCTCTGTTCAGTATAGACAAATTAAGGATATCATTAACAAGCACTGGAGGATCTTAAAGGAAGATTGCATTTTGGGACCAACACTTCCCACTAATGCAACGGTAATATATAGAGGAGCCACATCTCTCAAAAACCAAGTGGCACCTAACATTCCGGATCCTCCTGTTAAGCCCTCCTTCTTTCCCCTCTCAAAGGGTTTTCATCCTTGCAGGAGATGTAAGGTGTGTGTCAACAACGTAAATGGGAGAAGGAAAACGATCAGCTTTAGATCCACCCATACGGGGATGGAGTTCCCGATGAAGCACTTCTCCACATGCGCCACGACACATATTGTGTACCTTATCACCTGCCCTTGTGGGAAACAGTACGTTGGTCGTACCATACGGAGCTTTTCCACAAGGGTAGGTGAACATATTGCGAAAATCAAGAAGGGTTACACAAAACATACTGTACCTAGACATTTTCTGGAGAAACATAACAAAAAATTGGAGGGAACCAGTTTCCAAATAATAGACAAATTTGTACCTCACTGGAGAGGAGAGCCTAGTGTAAGAGGAGTGTCTAAGCTGGAAGTATATTGGATCTTCCAACTTAAAAGTTACGTACCCTATGGCTTAAATGTGGAATGGGATGTGAACGCCTTCATTAACCAGTCCTGAGGAGGCACTTTCACCAATGTTCACACCCATTACCCTTTATCTCTGCAACACTGGACTATAGATGGCGCATACTTTTTGGTGCCAGTGTTCGCCTCTCATTCTAGACGATCACTTGTGACACCAAGGAGGGGTGTACCAACAACATTTAGTTGGCCAAACACTGTTAATATTATGTCCCACATGTAGTTTATGATTACATTGTTAGCATTTGGTCCTATATATAATTTGTGATTATTTAGTTTTTTCTCGACATTAATGGACCACATTCTAGACCGAGACACAGATGCATCATGTACTAAGGTCATGTGCTAATATTATGTATATATATAGGTTTTTATAATATTTTTGTGACATATAATATATTTGGTCTAGATGGTATTTCATTTGTTTTGTATTTCTCGTTTTATCCCTCCATGAGACCGAGATGGGCGCCCTGTCACGACCAGTTGGGCGGATTTGTCTTTTAAATAGTGCATACCTAGAATGATCTTTGAATCCTGTGGAGCGCACGTTTCTCGAGGGTGGAACGCATGACGCCAACGCGCTTCCGCACCACGCGATGTCCACGCTATGGGAGCCGGATGTGCTGGTGCTTGGAACGCATGACGCCAGCGCGCTTCCGCACCACGCGATGTCCACGCTATGGGAGCCAGATGTGCTGGTGCTTGGAACGCACTGGGACGCAGATCGATGACGCTAGAACATCGCGGTGGTCACGCGCATACAGGCGGAGTTCGGCCCACCTGAACACGGAGCGCCCCATTCCCTCTCTAATCCATGAGAGTGAGTGAAGGGGACGTGACAACACTATTATACTAGTGATTGGGTATGTACTCGACAGTTTCGTCCACATACTCTTACATTCTAAGTTCTTTAGCCGTCTTCCTCCTATGAGAGAAGAGTTTGGGCCAGTAATCACACCTCCAGGTGAATGATTGGGCTATGGAATATGAATCCCCGCCCATACACTTCCGGGATTTGGAATGCAAACACTATTCACGTGTTAGATTTGACACGCACGCCAGTTCTAATTGAGGTCTCATGGATGCAGATACTACGGGCCTATAAATGCAGGTAAGATGCATGTCATAGTTAGATACCCCAGTTGAAGTCTACATGAGACGAAACCGGTCGGGTTACTGACTTGCTAAGTCTTTACTGCATTTTTTTCCCCTTTGGGAATACCTCTGTCCACCCATCATAGGGGGAGAGTTGTTGCTACTAGATACAAGTTTTTTTCTTTCATGTGTGGTTTTACGTTTATGTTTTAAGTGATCCCTGTCACATGTGTGATGTAGTGGAATTTTTACATATCTTTTATTTTATTAAATTGGTGGTTTTACACTATGAGGAGTCGTTTTTCTTCTCTTTTCCCCTCCTATGCTCGGGAGTGAATGTATACCACTACGGAGACATTTTAACATCAAAAGTCATTCTTGGACTCTCCGGATATCATCTCCACCTGTCTGGATACAGGATTAGGCAATCGGCCTTTACAAGCCTTGAAGACCCCCCACCGTATGGTGAGTTGAGGGTCCACCTGATCCGGTAAGGGTACCCATTTATACTTTCTCTGTTTGAAGATTGCATTTTGGATCTCTTGTGCTATCCGAGCATTCCAGAAGAAGAATACATTCGTTACACCGTTTGGGTGTATGGACTGCTATTCACCTAACTGATTGCTTTCAGTCAATCACAGTGGACATTAGGATATATATGTTTTCATTTTTTGATTCACTATTTATTATTGATTGTATGTTCACTCCATTATTCACTTTTTATTGGTATTGATTGTATGATTACTATAGGAAGTATTGTTATTTGATTGCATGATCACTGACCTTTCTTAGTGCCCTCCTCTTTTAGACTTGAAACGCCTATATAGATATATTGGGTCCTACACTGTAAGTTACTACACTGGCACTTTTTTACTTAGTTTGTTTCTTTAAATGAGTTTATAAATTTCATCTGCTGGATTATAGAAGTAGGTGATTTCACCCGTGGATCCATACCTGGGTCTTGTGGAGTTTAATCACTGAATGTATAGGAGAAACCCTTTGATTGGGGCCCCCTATTATGATCTTATCTACTTGATTGTAGATATATGGCATTTTTTCATTTATAGATTTACATTTAAGCTTTGCTGTGTCTAATTCCTGAACCTACAGGAGAGTCCTTCTGTCTTGGGCTTCGCTTGATTGCAGACATAGGTCACTTCACTGGTTAGATTCACACTTAATTTTTGTTGTGTTTTATCACTGAACCTACAGGAGAGTCCTTTTGATTAAGGCTCCCTATTGGCGCTACACTTTATATCCAGTCCCTAGGTGAGTGTTAGGCTTTCCACGACTTTTGCTTTGATGGCAAAGGCTGCAGAAGGCAACACTATTTTCTGCAGCAGACACGTTAAAAAAGGCCCACACTGCGGAGCCATGGGCCGGCGTCCTGGGAGCACCAGATGTGACCGCACATGGTTGATGGCTCGCTCCTGATACATCAGGAGTCTGGTTTGTCCCTCCTGTTTAATGTAAGTTCGGCCTGTTTCTCCTCCCTATCTGCTGGTTCATCTCTCCCTCTGAACTCCCCTCCTCTTCCTCTCTTGTGGGCATCCACGTGATGTCTGTAGAAACGTCGATGTCACCTTCCTCATCACTAACAATAGAGATATCGGAGTAGGCAGCAATAGCGGGCACCAACCTCCTTGGAGAAAAAATTGGAGGAGTGCAACTCCAATTTTTTCTCCTTTGTATTTTTTGTGTGTATAACACGATCACTTTATGCGATGGGAAAAAAACAAAGTTTTCTGTGAAGTAAAAAACGACGTTTTTGAAACTTCAATTTTCAAAGACGATGTTGCATACACACCATCGTTTTTTCACAATGCTCTAGCAAAGCGAGGTTACGTTCACCACTCTTTTCCATTAAAGCTCGCTTCATAACTAGCTTCTGGGCATGCGCGGGTTGAAAAACAGTTTTAAACAAAGTTTTTTTGCTACACACAGTGATTTTTTGTGAAACAAAAAACGACGTTTTGAAAAACGACACAAAAAATTGAAGCATGCTTTAATTTTTTTTTGTCGTTTTTCACAAGACATAAAACAACGTTTTCCTCCACACGGTCATTTAAATTGACGTTTTTAAAAACAACATTTTTTTTTCATCACATAAAGTGATCGTGTGTACACGGCATTAGTTGTTGCAGCTCACGTTTTGATTTAGGTTCTTTTAGCGCGGTAATTTTCTCTTTACCAACCTCCTTGGGCTGATCTGAGTACTGTCACCAGACTGCCGAGTGCCAGCTGTTGCTATCTCTACTTCCTGATCCAATGC